>LATX02000177.1:0-271339 GCA_001466705.2 Moniliophthora roreri
GCATTTAAGTTCCCAGATTCTGGACTAGCACTATTAGCAAAGTGAAGACTTGAGAGAGCTTGGTTCATGCTTGTATATTCAACAGTTCTCCTCTTGGCTGCTCTTATAATGATTAATGTTGGAGCAATTCCCTAAGTATTCAGGTCAGCTAATAGCTAAAAAGAAATAATATCAAACATACAGCAATTTGGTACACAATAAGCCAAAGTGAAAAAGGAAATGAACCATCATGATCTGGATCAGTCAATGTAGTGTAGATGGTGGCAATAATAACAAAAATGGAGTAGAGGATCCCACTCTCAAGGCTATCACATTATGAGTGAGAACCATTTGCTGAACTGAGGGAGTTGAAAACATATATGATTGCTACAATTGTGTGATAATTGGTTCTAATTGCAGGACCCATATGTTTCTGTGCCTCATGGCTGATCCACCAAATATGACNTGACACCCATATTTGCCAACCAGAAAGCTTTATCTATAATACTGCCCTGGGTATAAAGCCTCTGATTTGCAGGATTAGTATAGTTACTGATACCAATAGTTCCAAATGCAGAGGCAACAATTTCACAGACTGGTACCAGTTCCAGAATGAGCCCAGTAACACAGTCAAATTGAGAGAAGACCTACTAGCTAGTGAAACCATAACAAAGATCATTGGGAATGCAATCCATTTGGATGAGCCCCAGATCACATAGCAGCAGTGAAGCTGAACAGATTTTAAAATGAGTTGGAAATAAATGTGGTAGGATTACTATAAAGGACTTACCAGCATCAAATCTACCATAATCCTATCTCAAGTGGATTAGCTAGTAATTCCAAACATATGAAGGAAGGGTGCTTACACTAAGTATAATGGCAGAACTATATCAAAGCAACTAAATAGAACAAGAACACTCTCAGTTATGGCAAACCCACACAAGCAACCCTACATACACTATGATTGTCTTCACATTATCATGGTGCAAATATGCTAAACATAATGCCCAGTCCTGGTTTTTGCTGAATGTAAACTCTACGATTGCTTGTTGGGCATAGAGAAAAGTATTCACAACATTGAATGCACTTGTCAGGGATAAAAAGCCCTATTGTGAAGAATATATAAAGTGCTTGGTTTTGGTGGTCTTGTTGGCAGATGAGAATGTGGAGTGAAATGATAAACAGGATGGTGTAGATGCCTCACATGGGTTACATGTCAGATGCCTATAGCAACTGTGCTGAAGAGTTCAACTTTACCGTAAACATAAAGCATAACCTAGAGCAATAGAGGAATGCTAAGAAAGAGGAAATAAACAAGAAGAGAAAACATACAGTGAGATTCACTATTGGCTGCACCAGAATAAGGGTGACTGTATTGAAACATACAATATCTTCTGTTATAGTAGAGTTGGACATAGTATACAGTCACAGTGCTAGAGTGCAATGGACTAGGCCTTGCTCTTTATATGCTTCAATTAAATTTTCTCTATAGCAAGATTTGAATCCTATCAAGATGTCATGTAAGGAGTGATGAGGTGAATCTGGAAAGCCTCTAATGTAGTCATTTCATCCATAATGGAGCAAACATCCCAAGTAGCAACAGAATCAATCAGTATCATTACATTAAAATCTCCACAGATTAATGAAAGATGCTGCTCTTGCTTTGATGAGAAACTTGAACCTTTGCCATTGCCTTCTGTAGACTACACGTATTGTACTGTAATCCTGAAGAGGAGTGACACATATAAAAATCTTCTAAAGCCTCCCAAAGGGATGACACTACTTGGACATCAGCTCTTTCTGGGCCTCCAGTGGAAAAATGAGAGACAGAAGGTAGTGTCTGTTTGTTTCAACGTCAGAAATAAACTGGCTGTCATGATTGATATATTGAGGCTTCTGATCTCTACTGATCTGCTCAATTCTTGAGTCTGGCTAGAATGGGGATTTTTGAAGTTCTATCTTTAGGATACATCAGGATACATCATGACCAGGCTGCTGTCAGTTTGCCTACCTCCTTGTTGGACATGGTGGCTAGTTACAGTGTGAGGGATGTGTGGAGTGCTCAAAGAGAATGAACTTGATTAGAAATATGTACATCTAGAGTCCTTCTGACTTCACTGCTGAGATCAGCCTAGTATCAGAAGGATAAACAGAAATGACATGTCAAAAGACTATGGCTTCCTCATTGAAGCTCAAGGTATGAGAAAAGATCTGTGCTATTTTAAACAACTACCTCCTTTTCAAGTACCCAAGGAAGCATGGCAGGTCAGGCAAGTGCTGGCAGTAGCACTACTCCAGTGAGGAAATTTTCAGGTGTAAGGGCTGATATTGTCACCCAACCAAGCTCAACAATGTTGTTGAAGGCAATTGACATACATCAGGACCTCAAAAATGTTTTTCTTTGCATAGCAAGGACCAGAGAAATTGACCAGAAAATGAGCTGGACACAACTCAACTTAATGATTTTGATCAGGACCTTCAAATCATGAGCTGTCCAACAGAAAAACTCTACTGGTACCCTTTCCCAATGCAATAATTCAGAAACATGCAATGGTATTCAAGTACATGTATATAGAGAACAACAGTAATAAAAGTAAGAGTGTACATTCATACAATTTGGTGTGTGTTGTGATGTTTAAATCAAATCTCAACCACAATACCTTCAAAATAACTCAAACCACTTCTCCCTCATACACCCCTGCATAAATGCTGTCCAATGAATCAATAAAAAAAGGTGAGCAGGCCCCAATGAATGGTGGCCACCACCATGACCAACCCTGGGGCCTCACACCACTTTTCTCTCATCTTCTCCAAGCACCCTTGCACAAATATTATCTGATGAAGTGACATCTTATTCTTGTCATCTCCCTTGACAAACCTAAATATCATAGTTCCAAAAGCATTCTATTGATTTGCCTCCTTGCTGATCCACTTCCTTGTCAGTCCTCTGCCTCCAATCCAAAGTCTGGTATTTAGATAGAATAGATGAGAGAATGAATGACTCAAGTTCATTATATGTCATTAAATTGGCTTGCATAGTTGGCTATGGAAGACCTGTGAACACTAGCAAACTGGATATGTTTTTCACATCTATAGCTGAGAAAGATGTTCTAACACAAATTGTATAGGCCTGGGGGTTGGGGACAATACATGCATGAAGAGGGCTGAAATGGTAGCTCTTCAGTGCAGGGGACCCATTTAGGACTAGCTGGGTTCCGATTTGATGGCATGAGGTATGGGTATGCCTGCCTCCTTTGTCCAAAACTGGTCTGCTGAACCATCTGTCTTCCTCAGCTCTTTCTCTCTCTTTGTGCCTCTTCACTCCTCTTCCTTGTCTCCTCTCTAACCAGCCTCTCAGCATGTAACTGCTTTGCAAGAACCTCATGCTCAAACACATCTCTCAAGTAGGCTGAGTGATTGAACGAGTGTTAGAACTATGATTTTGGATGTGACTGGCTGAGAAGTGAATGTCTTGATCAGTTGATATGAGCATCCTCACCATTGACATCCTAGCATCATGATCTAGTATCATCCAACATGCCACTGGCAGAATGTCCAAAGTGAGAAGAGTTGATGTTCCGTCACACCTGAGTCTGTGGGAGCCTTTACAGAAAAGAAAGGATTCTGTTGGAATGTTCTGAAGGTTTGCCAGAGGTCAGCAGTTTTCCGCTTTTGCATCACATTCTCAAATATCTGGCACACGGAAGAAGACAAGAGAAGCAGCAAGACCACTCAGAGTAGTAGTTTGCTCCACCATGAAAGTAAGTACTTCTACATTAGCAAATCAAACACCTAATGATCATGGCAGAAAATGACCAAAATACATTATTACCTATTTTGGCCTTGATAATGGCAGAANGATTTTTGAAGTTCTATCTTTAGGATACATCAGGATACATCATGACCAGGCTGCTGTCAGTTTGCCTACCTCCTTGTTGGACATGGTGGCTAGTTACAGTGTGAGGGATGTGTGGAGTGCTCAAAGAGAATGAACTTGATTAGAAATATGTACATCTAGAGTCCTTCTGACTTCACTGCTGAGATCAGCCTAGTATCAGAAGGATAAACAGAAATGACATGTCAAAAGACTATGGCTTCCTCATTGAAGCTCAAGGTATGAGAAAAGATCTGTGCTATTTTAAACAACTACCTCCTTTTCAAGTACCCAAGGAAGCATGGCAGGTCAGGCAAGTGCTGGCAGTAGCACTACTCCAGTGAGGAAATTTTCAGGTGTAAGGGCTGATATTGTCACCCAACCAAGCTCAACAATGTTGTTGAAGGCAATTGACATACATCAGGACCTCAAAAATGTTTTTCTTTGCATAGCAAGGACCAGAGAAATTGACCAGAAAATGAGCTGGACACAACTCAACTTAATGATTTTGATCAGGACCTTCAAATCATGAGCTGTCCAACAGAAAAACTCTACTGGTACCCTTTCCCAATGCAATAATTCAGAAACATGCAATGGTATTCAAGTACATGTATATAGAGAACAACAGTAATAAAAGTAAGAGTGTACATTGATACAATTTGGTGTGTGTTGTGACATTTAAATCAAATCTCAACCATGATACCTTCAAAATAACTCAAACCACTTCTCCCTCATACACCCCTCTATAAATGCTGTCCAATGAATCAATAAAAAAAGGTGAGCAGGCTCCAATGAATGGTGGCCACCACCATGACCAACTCTGGGGCCTCACACCACTTTTCTCTCATCTTCTCCAAGCACCCCTGCACAAATATTATCTGATGAAGTGACATCTTATCCTTGTCATCTCCCTTGACAAACCTAAATATCATATTTCCAAAAGCATTCCATTGATTCGCCTCCTTGTTGATCCACTTCCTTGTCAGTCCTCTGCCTCCAATCCAAAGTCTGGTATTTAGATAGAATAGATGAGAGAATGAATGACTCAAGTTCATTATATGTCATTAAATTGGCTTGCATAGTTGGCTATGGAAGACCTGTGAACACTAGCAAACTGGATATGTTTTTCACATCTATAGCTGAGAAAGATGTTCTAACACAAATTGTATAGGCCTGGGGGTTGGGGACAATACATGCATGAAGAGGGCTGAAATGGTAGCTCTTCAGTGCAGGGGACCCATTTAGGACTAGCTGGGTTCCGATTTGATGGCATGAGGTATGGGTATGCCTGCCTCCTTTGTCCAAAACTGGTCTGCTGAACCATCTGTCTTCCTCAGCTCTTTCTCTCTCTTTGTGCCTCTTCACTCCTCTTCCTTGTCTCCTCTCTAACCAGCCTCTCAGCATGTAACTGCTTTGCAAGAACCTCATGCTCAAACACATCTCTCAAGTAGGCTGAGTGATTGAACGAGTGTTAGAACTATGATTTTGGATGTGACTGGCTGAGAAGTGAATGTCTTGATCAGTTGATATGAGCATCCTCACCATTGACATCCTAGCATCATGATCTAGTATCATCCAACATGCCACTGGCAGAATGTCCAAAGTGAGAAGAGTTGATGTTCCGTCACACCTGAGTCTGTGGGAGCCTTTACAGAAAAGAAAGGATTCTGTTGGAATGTTCTGAAGGTTTGCCAGAGGTCAGCAGTTTTCCGCTTTTGCATCACATTCTCAAATATCTGGCACACGGAAGAAGACAAGAGAAGCAGCAAGACCACTCAGAGTAGTAGTTTGCTCCACCATGAAAGTAAGTACTTCTACATTAGCAAATCAAACACCTAATGATCATGGCAGAAAATGACCAAAATACATTATTACCTATTTTGGCCTTGATAATGGCAGAAAACAGACCCCACCTAGTGGTCATGGAAGATCATGGGCAATATGGGTGATCATTCATTTTGCCCATGATCACCCATTTCCACCATTATCATCCATTTTGCCCATGATTGCCCATTTTCATGGGAGTTGGCCGGACAGAGAAAATGTATACTGCCACCTGACAGTATCAAACCAGTGACACCAGTGTTGCTTTGTAAGCCAACACAGGAGCTCAGGCCGCAACATAACTACTGTGCCAAAGTGCCATATAACATTTTAGTGTACACAGTACAATATATCCTCCCACCTCCACAGCTAATTTAGGGAAAACCTGCATCCCCCCAGCCTTGGTTAGTGTTTTTATCAGTCAGAACATTAACCAATAAGTCCTCTCTACCATAAAGACCCCTCTCTCTGTGTTTTAGAAGGCAGAAAAAAATTGAGTCTTATGATCCTCCATTTTCTTCCATTTTTGCCCATGATCAGCAACTGAAATCATTTCTGCCCATTTTCTTCCATTTTCTTCCATGATCATTGACCAAAATCAATTTTTCTCATTATCCACTATGCTCATTGACCAAAATCATTTTTGTCTATTATTGTACATGATATAGACCAAACTAGATAATCATCCATGCTCATTAGCTGCACGATTTGCTGATGTAGTAGCTCCAGGAAAGAAAAGAGAAAAACTACCGACTCAGATAGCGGCTTATTGACATTCAGATTCCAGCAACCTTCAAGTTACACAACTGTACACCTCTTAGAATCCATCAGCATTGGATGAAAGTGATGAAAGTGCTTACAACTGGAAGAAGTACAGAAACAAATGAAAGTAAGAACAACACCTTGGTACATTGTGCCGTGCATTTCTCAACGTTATAAAGTACAATATTCTGACTTTCATCTTAGTCGCAAGACATTCTTTTCTTGCAGATTAAGAACGTTCATTTGATTAATGGAGAAAGTACACAATTCTATATTACAATCGGAGCCAACAAATTACATGTGCCTGTCATCAACACCTTGCCCCCCGTTTATAACTTTGCAAAAGCACCAGCCTTTTCAAAGGCACAAATTTGCATAGCAGACACCTGACTAACAGCCCCCTTATTCTGCTTTTCAGGCTTCTCCTGTGTGATTGCTCTTGCCATGAGTGACTCAACTTCAAGTGCAGACCCAAAAGACAAAGACCACCCAGCATCAGCATGCCCATATGAATGAACAATGGAACTGTACTCTTTCCCAGTATTTGGCTTGTGCAACTCACGCTCTACATGGGTGTCGCCTTTACATGCTGGGCAAAGGCCTTTGGCTATTGGATATGCAGGATCAGTGTATGTTAGGTCGAGCTCGCCCAAAAATCCCTTGGCATTCTTCACCATGATCTTGATTTTGGGGTTGGTTTCATCAAAGTTGAGATTAGAGTTGTCTGGTTCAGCAAAGCCACTGACGTAGAGGATTTTATTGTTGCGAGGGAGAATGAAACAACACATCTCTCTTCCTTTCCTCATGGCCAGGTATGTTATAGGCACATCTCCATCGTGGGAAACGTACTGATTCCTCTGTTTATTTCTTTGACGCACTGCTAGACCCCTTCGAACTTGTGGAAAAAAAGTGCATTCACTTGCAAAACTAATTTGTCATGGGTATACTTGTCATCTGGCTTAACAATCACTGCAGCACTAACCTTGCCATTCAGATAGGCCCTTTTTCCACGTATGATAAAGGCAAATATCAGGCTTCTTGATCGTTTCAGTCAGCAAACTGAACATCTTCCTATTGGTGTTTACATGTACTCAGGAGTACTCCATACTAGTGAAGCCTACCAAGTAATGAATTTCCTTGACGGTTTGTGACTTTGTCATCATGTCATCTCCATTGGAAACTTTACTGATGTTCCATTTGCCAGTAGGTGTTGCAGTATTACATTGGGTCAATGGCTTGCATGTCAAAGGGTTCACAGGCTACTTCCTAGTGAGTAGTGTTCTTATGAATGTAGTATAGACAAAAAATAAAAGATGTTTGCATTCATCAGAGCTTGTTGTGATACCTGTAGTACCTTTAGGAATACCCAACACTTGCTCCAAACCCAATGGTGCTTGAGCGTTTACCAGTTACCTTTACTCGTCATATCATATGGTACATATTGCATTGATCAGATTGAGGGTGAATATCAGAAACACCTCCAAAGCTCATTGCATCCCATCCAAGTCTTCGTACATACGGCCGTTCCTTGTCCAAAGATTCCTCAAAAGGTGTCTTGTGCAGCTGTATCCAGATCTATACAGTGTGCAGTGGCCTCTCATTTGTTCTCTTCTCACCCATTTCGTATCTAGCGACTGGCTACTTTTCAGTTACAGTATATCGGCTTGTAAAGCATGTATAGACGTCTTGTGATTGGGATTAGAGCGGGACAGAGCAAGGACAGACTTAGGGATACACACCGTGCCCGTTCTTGGCAGATGGCGTCAAACAGTACCAATTACCGTCCCATCAAGAAGACTTTGGACTCTGAGTACCACTGTGAACAGGACAGCTGTGTACTGTCGACAGACCAGCAAAAAGGTGTTAACGGGTTGAATGGGTTGGAGGGTGCTAGATGGGCTATCCGTCGATCCTGTCAGGCATGGCAAGACTCCTTGGGGTAATCAATTCTCAGTATTTTCAACCACATTTTCACAAGAAATTACTCACCAGGACCTTTAGTAAATGGAATATTAGCATTGACACTCACTTGGAGGCACCCAGAAGATGAAATTTCCACTTGCTAATTAAAAACACTCAAAGTCAGTTCTTTCCTACCATAAACGAAGTTCAAAGGGACTGATTATAGTCCAAATCACTGGAAAACAATATAGATCCCCATTGAACACCCGTTGTTGGCCGTTTTATACTGTTCCAAATACTGTGCCATGCTGACTCAACCTAGGATGCTATCCATCTCACAGATGATTTGTGGCAAACTGTCGACAATTTGCCATTGAAAGCCTCAGCCCGTCAACGGCACGGTGCACATCTCTAGACAGACTGTGACTTGTCAGCTAGCATCTTTGGACCCCAACACCACTGGAGTCCACAATTTATGGGAGATATATGTTCATGCATGCTTATTAACAGTATTAAGGCCAAGCACAAGCCTACTCATCCCATCATGCATGCTGTCAGTGTTAATTAATGTCCTCCAAAGCCTATTGCACACAAGCCATCTTGCATCGAATCCTGTCAAAATTTCGATCTGAGGGGTACTATCTAGTTCTGTTGCCTGCAGTACATGATGCTCCCGAGTGATTTCCAGATGCGGAGCCTTAACAAATGCTATAAAAGACCTTAATACTTTGTTGGGATCATTGTATTCTATGACCTTCAAACCCCATTCAAGTTCCACTGCTACTGGTAATCTACCATGTCTGGGAAACAAGAAACCTTCATCAACTTGGACCACACCCCAGCTAGTCAACCTGGTTCCACTTCACCATGTGTCCTTGTCATTGGCGCAAGCATCATCAGCATGTCGACAGCTTGGACACTGCTTGACCATGGCTACTATGTCACTGTGGTAGCAGAGCACTTTGCTACACATGATGGCCCATGTCTGTAAAGTGAAAAGGCACCTAGGTAAGACAGAGTCAATACAAGCTAGATACAGTAAATAGTAAGCATTAATGTAAGGAAATGATAATAGATAGAAGTATACCTCAGTTGGGTGATAATACAACTGAGGAAAGGAAGAAAGGAAGGCAGTTATGAAGTCCCCACCATACCGAGGTCACATGAGATTGCAAAGAATGGCGTGATAACTAAAGGGTCCAAGAAAAGTCTGTACATAGTCTGAAAGTCTGAGACATCCAAACACTCCCCCTCAGCAAGTACCCACAACTTCAAGACCAAGCATCTGAACCAAGTGAGAGTGAGCAGGTCCAGCAAAGCTCTTGGTGAAGATGTCAGCACAATTGTCTTGTGAGGGAACATTCACAGTGACAATGTGTTGATCCTCAATGACAGCTTCACAAATCCAATAATATGACACCTTAACATGCTTATTGGAACCATTGATCTGCTCAGAGTTCATGTTTGCAATAGCAGCCTAGGAGTCAACATGGAAAGGTGTTGGAGCCTCTAGAGGGAAGCCAATCTGCTCCATGAGTTGGTGGAACCAGATGACTTCACAACCACAAAGGTGAGCTGCATAGTACTCAGCTTCACTAGTCAAGGAAGCAGTGGCAGTCTGCTTTCTGGATCTCCAAGAAAAGCATCCCCTTCTCAGAAAAAGAGCATATCCTGAGACTGACCATCCATAATCCGGGTGGCCAGCAAAGTCGGAATCTGACCATGCAGTGACATCAAAGGACTTAGATGCACCACCCAATGTGAGTGACAGATTTCTAGTGCTCTTCAAGTACCAAATGATCTGCTTCACAGCGGTCCAGTGGGCCTCACCAGGGTTCTGCATGAACTGAGCAACATGCTGGCAGGCATAGAAGATATCTGGCCTATTCATGACAGTGGCATGCATAATGGAGCCAACTGCTGACTGGTAGGGAACTTTGGCCATCGTGGACTGCTTCTCCAGAGTGGTAGGTGACTGTCTTGGAAAGTTTTGTACTATGCACAACAGGAGTAGGTGAGGGACAAGCTGATCCCAAACCAAAGTGCTCAACAATCAAGTCAATGTACAAAGACTGATTGAAGGAGATGGTACAAGCCGCTCTGTCTTGAGTGACAGTCATACCCAGCAGTTGAGAAATCTCCCCCTTATCAGAGATGACAACATGCTTGCTAAGATTAGACTTCAACTCATCAAGAATAGACTTAGAGCTAGCAAACAGACCAAGATCATCAACATGAGAGGTAATGATGACAGTACCCTTCTCAGTGCGATGAACAAAGACACAGGGATCAGAGGGACATAGTTTGAAGCCAAGTGTGATGAGAGTCTCCTTGAGCTTCTGGTACCACAGGAAAGTGGATTGACAAAGCCCATAGAGAGCTTTATGAAGAAGCCATACACAGTTCTTCTTTCTCTTCACTATATAACCAGGAGGTTGAGCCATTTGTTATGCACACTTTCATGCACATACACATAGGCTTTGCAGCCAAAAGGATGGAAATCACGGCCATGGGCTTTGGAACCAGTGAGAATCTGGTGAGCAGTCATCTCTTTCAAGCAATTGAGGCCTTGCATGGCACGATTGAGACAATAGCCAGCATAGCACCATGCTTCATTCCAGAGGAATGGAGGGAGCTTAGAGTTGATGAGCATAGTGCAAACAAGACCAGCAGAAGTGTGGTTAAAGCGTTCAGACACTCTATTTTGCTCTAGTGTGTGAGCAGAGGTCCAGGTGAAGGTGATACCCTTGAGCCAGAACCAGTCACAAAGTGAAGCATTGACATACTTGCCACCAATATTGCTATGGAAGCACTTAAGCTTCTGGCCTGTAAGATGCTCGATCTTCCAAATCCACTCCTTTATCATGGATAACACCTCATTGGCAGTCTTCCGCTTCAGGAAATAAGACCAGTGAGTCCCAGAGGAATCGTCATTAAAGGTAATGACATAGCGGTTGCCATTATAGCTGATGATAGGAGCTTTCCAAAGATCAGAGTGGATGAGTCCCAAGAACTCAGTACAACACTCCTTTTGGGAATGGAAGCTGATCCATGTCATCTTGCTCTTTATGCATGGTTCACAGATGAGGAGTTGAGAATTCAACTCCTTGTTCGAGATCTTCACACCATCAATCAAGCCAGCCTTCAACATAGGAATGAGAATAGAATAGCTGAGATGGGCAAGCCTCGCATGGAGCTCCTCAAGAGTAGAGGCATACTCACGGGTGAGGAAGACCACATCTGGTGTAGATGAATCCAGAGAGTCAAGAGTGTAGAGGCGCTAATGGTTCTTTGTCCCAGTGAAGACAACATTCTCTAAAGCAGAGAAGCAGTGTAGAAGTTCACCACCATTATTCAACTGGAAACAAAGTGACTTGCCATTACCAAAGATGGTGTAGCAACCATCCTCATCCATCTGAGCAACAGAGATGAGCGAGGCTGATGCATCTGGCACAAAGGCTGTGTGCTTCAGCTTCACCTTGGAGCTGCACCCAGCTTTGGACTTAGCAGGAATATGTGCCTCACCTCAACCCACAAGAGGTAGCTTGCCCTGACAAACACCAGTGATGACACCAGAAGTAGCAGAGTAGGTAGCGAAGTCAGAACAAGAGGAGTGAAGATGAGTGGAACTGCTGGAATCAATAATAAAGGATTTACTGCCAGAAGACATACTAGCTAGATATGCTTTGTCAGATGCAGTAGAGTGAGGGTGTGTCAAAGGAGAGTTCACAATGCTCGCGTCATAGTGGAAAGAAGCATTGTTGAGAGCAAGATCTAAATCGGCGAGAACTATATTTGACACTTTTTCTCTCCCACTATCCTCCACAGCATGGGCCTTCTCCTTGCTCTTGCTGCCCTTTCCCTTCTTCTTGTTCTTCTTCCCAGCTCTTCCTCCACCAGGCTCAGTGCAGTAGGACTTGGTATGACCACCTTTCCTACAATCCATGCACCAGTATCCATCCTTCTCCCTAGCATCCCTTTCCAGGGTTGCCAGAGCAGATTCAACAGCAGATCCACTCTGGGGAGCAATAGCAGCATCAGCACAAGTGGCTTCGCACATGGAGGAAACGATATTAGAGAGCTTAGTCTCCTTGTTGACTGACTAAGCCCAGATGAAGGAGTACCAGGACTATGAGTCCTTGGGATTGGCAGGGAGAGTAGTGAGAAGAAGAGCAGCCTCCAAATAGGAAGAGATGTCAAAATCCAGTTTCTTGAGCATACTGAGACACTCCTGGAACAACTTCAAATGCTTCTCAACATCACCAGAAGAAAGAGGGGTAACGAGGCGATGCATCCAATACATGAGCATACCTGAACCCTTCTGCTCCCCAACCTGCTTCAACGCTAGCCAGATCTCATGGGAAGATGAAAGAGACCCCACTTGCACAATGAGAGACTCGTCAATGCACTGCATGAGGTAAACCTGAGCATGATTGTCCTTCTTCACCCAGTTTGCAAACTCAATAGACTTCGGGTCAGATGGCTTGGGGATGCCATCAACCACAACATCATACACATCAGTCAAACGAAGGGACTTCTCCATCAAACTGGACCAATAAACATAGTTGTCATGATTGACAAGAGGCTTGAGGGTAGTGAAGTGCTGGATGTCATTCTGGCCTGCTTCCCATGTAGCCTTGACCTCAGACATGCTGGTAGAAGGTCTAGGAGGTGGTAGTGGTGGTGGAGAGGGACTAGTAGACATGCAAAGTGTAGTGGGATGATGTGGATGTTGTCAAAAGACAATGAGAGTGTGAGGGAAAGGAATAGAGAGTGTGTGATGATTCCAGAGGCAATAGGGAACCCAGATAGAGCAATAGACAAGTCTTCCAGATTAACAGGCAGAGCTGGAGCCCATAACCTGAAGTGAAAAGGCACCTAGGTAAGACAGAGTCAATACAAGCTAGATACAGTAAATAGTAAGCATTAATGTAAGGGAATGATAATAGATAGAAGCATACCTCAGTTAGGTGATAACACAACTGAGGAAAGGAAGAAAGGAAGGCAGTTGCGAAGTTCCTGCCATACTGAGGTCACGTAAGATTGCAAAGAATGGCATGATAACTAAAGGGTCCGAGAAAAGTCTGTACGTAGTCTGAAAGTTGGAGAGATCTGAACAGTCTGACATCCCAAATTGTGGGCACACTGTAAGTACTCTACCCTGATGCTCATTTTTACAATGACATTTACTCACCCATTATCCCCAACTCATTCTACAGCTGGGAGTACCCCCCCGCTGTATGTGGCCACACTTCCAGCCAAATCACCCTCAAAAGCTCCAAACACTGGGCAATGGTCTCCTACCACATCTTCAAACACATAGCTGCAGACCCAGTCTTTGCAAAAGATTTCAGTATCCATATGTGCAATACTATCTTTTTTTTTGACAAACCTGTCAAAGACGATGAAGTCGCACTTCAAAAAATGTGTGAGGTTCAGCACAGCAGTGTGAATGGTTTTCTTCATGATCATAGCATTGTCCACAAAGTGGGCATCTTGGATGTAAAGTGGAAGGATGCTTACCAGATCCTCTCATCAGTCATTGATACTGATGCTGCGCTTATCGAGATTACGAGGCTTGTCAGGGATAAGGGGGTGAAATTAATTAATAACAGGGTGATCAAAGGGGATTTGCTCAGTCAGAAGAAGCAGCTCCTTGAAGAGTATTCTGCACAGGTTATCATCAATGCTACGGGTCTGGGTGCCAAGGAGCTTGCTCATGATAAGGATGTTTACCCGCTTTGTGGTGCTGTTCTGCGTCTCCTCAATGATGGAACACACTTTCCTAAGATCAAGGATGCACTTATTGTAAGTGCGACTCTGGAAGGACACGTAAAAGAGACTGAGTGAGTTCAAAATCCCCTTTTGTTTTGCCTGCTAACACCACTTACCTGTGACAGTTTCACTTTCATTCCAACAATTGAATGTCAGAGGATCACAATCCCCACTAAATATATAATGGAAGATTTCTACTACACTTGATCCTCCTGTACGGATATTGGAACTGGATTATCCAGTTTAATCCAGAGCAATCCTGGTCTAATTCATCTTTTCTGTTGCTAGATCCTCCACAAATGAATCCAATCCTGTTCAATCCTTCACCATGGGGATCATGATTCAATTGCGATCTATATTAATCTATCTGATTCTCAGTAAAGATCAAGGTCAGGATTGCAATTAATCTGGATAAATCTGGATCAATCCAGATCAATCCACTCTGAGTGTGGCACTACAATGACTGGAAAGAACTACCAGTATATGTGGCTCTTTAATCCAATTGTAACCAATCCTGAACCAATCCAATCATGACATGGCTACTGAGAGCCTAATCCAAGCCAATCCTCAGATACTGCACTGCCCAAAGGGATAGGTTAAGGGAGAAATTGTGTCATTGTGATATAACTGTTTCAATCTGTGCATAAACAGGTATAGTAATGTGATCAACACTATTGTAACTGTATATGGGTCTGCCATCATGGCAATTCAAGAAATTAATGTCTACCTCTCATCTGCTCCACACTGCACTCCTCCATCAGCTAAGGCTGAACTCTGTTCAACCATAGTGGTCCAAGAAAATAATGTCTACCTCTCATGCACTCCACATTGAGCTCCACACCAATAGTAGTGGCTCGGTCGCACATCAAGGTGTTACCTTGTCAGTGAACAATCACCTTATAACCCAAGAAGGTGTTATGTACAATATCTGTAAGAAAATAGTGAGCAAAAGTGAAACAATACATTTGGGAGTGATTAACCTGCCTGCAATGAGGATTTGTACCAGCAAATTACTGTAAGAGGCAATACTGAGGTCATAGATACATTCAGTAAAGCAAAATTAGACATACTGGTTTGGAGCGGGTCAAAGCCCAGCATGTGGTCCTCTGTGATGACGGGATCAATCCAGGATTGAATGTGTGCAGCACTTTCCTCAGTCTGTATAGAATTGGTACAGATTGCAGGATCAATCCAGGATTGAATATGTGCACCACTTTCCTCAGTCTGTATGGAATAAGGATAGATTGCAGGATCAATCCAGGATTGAATATGTGCAGCACTTTCCTCAGTCTGTATAGGATTGGGACAGATTGCAGGATCAATCCAGGATTGAATATGTGTAGCACTGTCCTCAGTATGTATGGGATAGTGATGGATTGCAGGATCAATCCAGGATTGAATATGTGCAGCACTTTCCTCAGTCTGTGTGGAATAAGAATGGATTGCAGGATCAATCCAGGATTGAATATGTGCAGCACTGTCCTCAGTCTGTATGGGAAAGGTATAGATTATATAAAGGAGAAGTGGTTTGAGTTATTTTGAAGGTATCATGGTTGAGATTTAATTTAAATGCCATGACACATTCCAAATTTTATCAATGTACACTCTTACTTCTATTATTGTTGCTCTCTATATATGTACTTGAATACCACTGCATGTTCCTGAATTATTGTGTTGGGAATGGGTACTAGTGGAGTTTTTCTGTTAGACAGCTTGTGATTTGGAGGTCCTGATTGAAATCATTGAGTTGAGTTGTGCCCAGCTTTTCTGGTCAATTTCTCTCATAGTATGCAAAGAAGAGCATTTTTGAGGTCCTGACATATGCCAATTGCCTTTAACAGTGTTGTTGAGCCTCACCAGGTGACAATATCAGCTCTTATGCCCAACACCCTCCTCAGTGGAGTAGCACTACTGCCAGTGCTTGTCTGGCTTGTTATGCTTCCTTGGGAATGAAAAGGAGATAGTTATTTATGGTAGCACTTTTCTCATACCTCAAGCTTCAATGAGGAAGTTATCATTTTTTGATATTGTGGTGCTGCAATGACTCTCATCACAGTAGGTAGAACTCTCTGCACTCAAGTCAGGGAAGTGGTAAGGAAAGGGGTGATCTGGTGAAGATGCTCAAAATGCCTTATGCCTCTATTATGAAAACACAAGACCTGTGGTGCCAAAATACCCCGAAAAAGGTGTTTAAGTTCTTGATTCTCAGTTTTGTTTTGCAAGTTGGTTCAGTATGGTTCACTGTTACTGCAATGTTAAGAATAATTCTCAGCATCTCACTCAGTAGTTCAGAGATGAATGCCTTCAAAACAAAAACAACTTCTCAGATTGAGATTTGTGTTTGTGTTTGTAAATATTTTCTTGAGTATGTGGTTTTATTAATCCCTTTGAAAGCAAAACTGGTATATACAGTTCAACCAGAAACTGCCCAAAGAAACAAACTTCTTCTAAGTGAGAACAAAGGGACCTCTTGTATCTGAATATAGCTCTCTTAGCTATGTTCTGCAATGACTCTCAAGAGGACAAATCTTCTAGACACTGCTAGCCTGAAACTCTCTCTGATTCATATCAAAACACCAGGCTATACTGATGCATGTCAGCTACCCTCTTAGTAAACTGATGCAATGTTCCTCTTATCAGAAAACACACCCTCTTGCATTAAAAACTAAGCTCTTTCCAGCTTTTATTTAGATCTCTGGTTTGGAGTACAATCTCAGGTCTCAACTAGCCTGTGCCTCTTGCACAACTAAGTAAGCTAGGGCCTGAAGTGATTGAAAAATACTGATTGCTAGTAGCTCTTCTACCTAAACAACAACCTTATACACTCTGGTAGTTGGTGGGCAGTATCTCTCCTGCTTTCCACCTACAAAACATGTCCTCTTATATACTCTACAACATAAATAATCTAATATATCTGTCACACATACAAATAAAACTGAGTCGGATGCTAAATATTATATAAACTGAGCTGTGTTTGGTAATTTCTCTGTCACAGTGTCCAATTGTAGTCAGGCTTCATAGCCATAATCTCTTTTATTCTTTTTCTTTGACAATTGTGCAGTCTTCTGACACTAACTGTTTGCAATTTTCTCTATCAAATGGCTNTTCCAACTCCATTTGCAAATATTATACTTCCATGCCACTCCACATGGTTCCTTCCTTCTCTGTCTACTGTCATCTGCTCTGTGGATGTGTAATATGCTTTTATTTTCATGTCTAAAGTGTACACATAAGCTCAGCTGTGCTATCTTCTCATCATACAGCTTTGTCTTCCACTTTTCTGTGATACAGGCACCTTCCCAGTAACTGATCATCTGTTTCATCTAATTTGATTATCAGTATCTTGAGTATCCCCTACTGATAATTTGTCCTTCTCTGTTTCATATCTGTTTCTTGTTAATATTCTGGTTGGTGTATCATCAAAGGCTCTTATTCTTCCTTCCAATTGGGTGTGGATTGAAAATATTATTAAAAGTGAAAATATTCCCTTTGGTATGCTTTCAATAGAGAGATATGATGTGGTGTTATTCCCTACAATTTTTGGGATGCTTCTCTGTATTCAGATTTGCTGTTGATTTTCATACTAGCAGTGGTCATGTACCCCTGTATGGCCTACTACCAACCATTACTCTGCTAATATTTTGTATTCTTCTCTACTGCTTGCTTTAACTAGCTGCTCAGGGCTCACACTATTCCTCAATTCCCTTGTATATTTCATTTTCAACCATAAAAGTGCAAAATATTCTCTATTTGCATGTGAAATTAAAAGTAAAAGTTATGCATATCACCAGCATAGACTCTAGGTCAATAAGATGTTGAACTCAACAGACACAAATTCAATGCCTAGCCCAAGTAACCAAGTTAGTATAGCTACTGAAGTATACAAAGAATACTTGCCTAGCCCAAATGACCAAGAGGTCAAGATGGGGAACTAGGTTACAAAGGTCTAGTATAAGTACAATGAGTCCATCTCAGTGAGAATAACTAATGAGATAGAAGAGTGATCTGGAAGGAGATCTGGGTGGAATGGAATGTTCTGAGGAAGGGTGGCTGTGGTAGTATAAATAAGATAAGTAATCAGATAAATAGATAAGAGATAAAAGATAAGATAAGAGAACTTAGAAGAAAAGAGAAAGGAAAAGCTACACTCCATCACAGATATGTCATTTCTGTTCATTCTTCTGATCAGTACTAGGCTAATCTCAGCAGTGGAGTCAGAAGGATTCTGGATGTATATATTTCTTATCAAGTTTGTTCCCTTTGGAGACTCCACACATTCCTCACACTGTAGCTAGGCACCATGTCCAACAAGAAGCAGACAAACTGACAGCAGTCTGGTCATAATGTACTCTAAAGATAGAACTTCAAAATTAAGAGTCAATACTCCCATTCTAGCTAGACTCAAGAATTGAGCAGATCAGGGTCACAAGCATCAATGTATCAATCATGAAAGCTAGTTTATTTCTGGCCTTGAAACAAACTGATACTATCTTCTACCTCTCATTTTTCTACTGAAGGCCCAGAAAGGGCTGAGGTCCAAGTGGTGTCATCCTTTTGGAGGCTTTAGAAGATTTTTGTGTGTGTCACTGCTCTTCAGAATTACAGTACAATATGTGTAGTCTATGGAAGGCAATGGAAAACATTTCAGTTTCTCATCAAAGCAAGAGCAGCATCTTTCATTAATCTGTGGAGATTTTGATGTAATGATACTAATTGATTTTGTTACTACTGGGGATGTTTGCTTCATCATGGATGAAATAACCACCACATTAGAAGCTTTCCAGATTCATGTCATTACTCCTTACATGACATCTTGATAGAATTCAAATTTTGCCACAGAGAAAATTTTATTGAAGCATATAAAGAGCAAGGCTTGAATCATTGCACTCTAGCACTGTGACTGTATACTATGTCCAACTCTACCATAACAGAAGATATTGTATG
Organism: Moniliophthora roreri; assembly: GCA_001466705.2. Taxonomy (NCBI): domain Eukaryota; kingdom Fungi; phylum Basidiomycota; class Agaricomycetes; order Agaricales; family Marasmiaceae; genus Moniliophthora; species Moniliophthora roreri. The sequence goes on from LATX02000177.1 coordinate 19,061, forward strand.
TTTCAATACAGTCACCCTTATCCTGGTGCAGCCAATAGTGAATCTCACTGTATGTTTTCTCTTCTTGTTTATTTCCCCTTTCTTAGCATTCCTCTATTGCTCTAGGTTATGGCTTTATGTTTATGGTAAAGTCAAACTCTTCAGCACAGTTGCTATAAGCATCTGACATGTAACCCATGTTAGGCATCTACACCATTCTGTTTATCATTTCACTCCGCATTCTCATCTGCCAACAAGACCACCAAAACCAAGCACTTTATATATTCTTCACAATAGGGCTTTTTATTCTAACAAGTGCAGTCAACATTGTGAATACCTTTCTCTATGTCCAACAAGCAATTGTGGAGTTTACATTCAGCAAAAATCAGGACTGGGCATCATGATTAGCATATATGCACCATGATAATGTGAAGACAATCATAGCATATGTAGGGGTTGCTTGTGTGAGCTTGCCATGGCTGAGAGTGTTCTTGTTCTGTTTAGTTGCTTTAGTATAGTTCTGCCACTATGCTTAGTGTAAGCACCCTTCTTTTATATGTTTGGAATTACTGGCTGATCCACTTGAGATAGGATTATTGCAGATTTGATGCTGGTAAGTCCTTTATAGTAATCCTACCACATTTATTTCCAACTCATTTTAAAATCTGCTCAGCTCCACCACTGCTATGTGATCTGGGGCTCATCCAAATGGATTGCATTTCCAATGATCTTTATTATAGTTTCACTAACTAGTAAGTCTTCTCTCAATTTAACTGTGTTACTGGGCTCATCCTGGAACTGGTACTAGTCTGTGACATTGTTTTCTCTACATTTGGAACTATTGGTATCAGTAACTATACTAATCCTACAAATTAGAGGCTTTATACCCAGGGCAGTATTATAGATGAAGCTTTCTGGTTGGCAAATATGGGTGTCAATATTATTTTGACATTACTCACAGGTCAGTTCTGTCTAATGTGTGAAAACCAGACAGAGATAAACATACTTGTAGCTGGTTTGTTAATACCACTTGAATATGCTACACAAAAGAGCTAATCTGTTGATCAGATCCTACTCCTCTATTGTCTATATGTATGTGGTGATGTGCAGAGTGTGGTTTAGCATGATCAGAGTTGCCACACTTAGACTCTTACTTGGTTGTTTTGCTCAGAATAAGCATGTATTTATTTATTGATGTAGAGACTATGTAGATATATTTATTTAATAATTTGTTTTTATTGTGTGTTTTCTGGTTTATACTATCTCAATCAAGCCTGAATACAACAGCTAATGTGCTGAGGTGATGGCAAGACTACTCTAGTGATAACTCAAGTAATTAAAAACTACAGTACTTCTTGTACCGGATACAACCCTTTTCATTGTGATTTGTAATGCACTTAAGCAGGAAAACTTCTACTTCAAATGTAGCCTGGGCCCTCTCTAAGCTGCATCAACACTAGCAAAACACTAGCTGCCTTCAAAACCCTCCAATACAAAGTCTTCTCTTAAGCTTGAAAATGACCATTTATTAAAGTGCAGAACAAATATCTGGCTTTGTTGTCACTATCAAGTTTGGTTTATAGTCTTATATCTCAAATAGGTCTACTCTAAGTCCCTAGAGCCTGACATGAGGAGGAAAATCTGATCAAATGTGATTTCTCTATACAAACAATAGCCACATACAAATTACATAGTGATGGGGCAGATTCCTCTTGCTCCTACCTACAAAATGGCTGACTTTATATACAGCTAGAAACAAATATTTACAATAAAATTATAATAATAGGTATATATCATACTGGTCACAGGAAAAATCATGAAATGAATGTATATAGTTTCAATCCTATGTCACAATAGTAATCCCATACTGTATATAGGTATGTGGGTCACTAATAAATACAATCTCAGGTATTGGAAGCACAATAAGCTAGGCCCTCCATGTGGCATATGGGTATCTAGCTTCAGAATCTGTTGCTACTGCATAGAAGCTCCTTGTCCTGTCTTTCAATGTTTGGAAATACTCTCTACTTCCATATGGATCATTGACTATTTCCTGGTTTTGTTAGTTGTCTCTGACCAACTCATTCCTATCTCTCATAGTTCTCTTCTTATCCATCTGTCCTATCTGATATCTATTTTATTGCTATTCTTCTATCTTGAAGTGATTATATACTTGATCAAATATTCATTGTATATCTGTTTTAGATATTGTTGTGTCTTTTCTCTTGGCATATTATAGGTATCATCCTGAGCTTGAATAAGCTCTCTGAGAGCAAATGAAAGTTGTTTAAAAGTAAAATATCCTCTTGATACACCATATATACATTTAACTATTAGTGTACTACTTTGACTGATCCAGACTATGATGGTTCAACACCTTTTTTACTTTGGCTTATTGTGTACCAAATTGCTGTATGTTTGTGTAATAAAAAAAAAAAACCGACAGTTGATTGAACCTATGAATCCCTTAACGGGGTTGTAATTAGTAATATTCCCGTCGGTTCCCCTCTCGACAACTTATATGTTCGTACTTGGTTCGAAACAGTTCAGAACACTTTACCAATAGTGCTAGTCCAGGATCTGGGAACTTAAATGCCAGATCACATGTATGGACAGTTGACATTGAGGGCCAGGCCAGCTCAACAGCAGAGAGAATTCAAAACCTGGGGGAGGAAAAGGCTACATAGACTATCTTACTATGTATTATAATGTGAATACAGTTCACTTCCAACTCTGGCCAATTTGCAAATAAACTTGAACAGCACTTACTGAAAATAACTGTACATGTTTCCAAGGCAAGAAATATAGATACTATATGATTTATATTGGAAACCTTTTTCAGTAATAAACATGGAAATGTTTCTAGTATATCAGCATTTCTTGGCTGACTATAGTGATTCAATGGATATAGTATACAGATATTGACTTGTTCACTGTCCCACCTGTTCAACCAGAACATGAGACTTTAGATTGGGTGGGGTGATGGTATGAAGACAAGCAATGACAGTTGATTTAGCACCCAAGTATCAGCTGTGATCCATGCTACTAAAACACCAAAAAAGTGAATTTGGCTGTAATAATTCTGGAGAAAATACTAGGCCCCAAAGCTGTTGAGTCCAACACTCAGGCATATAGAGGATGTCCCAGCTATGAGGGATAAGGTCTAGCACCCATACATCCCATACAAGACCACCCATTTCTCTATTTCAGTTTTTTTCAGTACTTTGCTCATATCTATACCAATACCCAATATAAAACCTATTACTATTTCATATCTCAGGTATGGTATTAATCAATTCCACATGCTAGAAGCTACTCTGCATCAATAGCTATCCTACAGCTCAAGAACCAATACCCTATTCTGCATGTACTACCTCAATATGGCATCTTTTTGGCATTTCTGCTTATATATTGCTAAAGCATCATTCCATAGTATAATAGAGGATATTTGCTCAATCTCCTAATTTTTATTGCCTTCTAGCATGCCCCAATAGCCCTCAGTATACACTAAATACAGATATTTTAAGTGGGCAACTTTATCTTATCTCTTGTTCTTCATCTATTTATCTGATTACTTACCTTATTTATACTACTACAGCCACCTCCTTATAGAACATTCCATTTCACCTGGGTTTCCTTCCAGATCATTCTTCCAGTTCTATTAGTTATTCTCACCAAGATGGACTCACTGTATTTATACCAGACCTCTGTAGCCTAATTTCCCATCTTGACCTCTTGGTTATTTGAGCTAGGTATTTGACTTTAAGCTGCACCAGGTCACTCCTTTTCCTTATTGCTATTCAACCTAGTTGCAGAGGGTTCTACCTACTGACAAGTAGTGTTGTTGAATCATCACAAAAGATAAGGAAACTCAGAAAAAAACAAAGGAAAAAGTGTTATTCTATCACATAATCTCTAATCAAGACAGATTGCCTGTGTCCCTTGTGTAGTTCTGATTAAGTTCAGAGTGTCAAGTTAGTGCTCATCTCCACCAGTATCTAAAAAGAAAGAGCTTACCTTAGAGTGTTTGTGCTCTTGACATTTATACCTGTGTAAGAATCTGTAAGAAGTCAGGTTGTCAGTGTCTCTTGCATTTCTTAAGTGTCTCATGTCTCAAAGGACTCTATTTGAAAGAACATACCCTTTTCATACCTAAAGGTTCCTCTTGAGCATGTGTCCCTTTGAGTCTTGTCTACTAGATATTTTCAGTTTTTCAGTATATTACCTTACATAGCCTAGACCTCAGTTTGAAGAGCTAGACAGAAGCCTGTCCTCAAAGTCTTGTGCTGTTGAGACACCTTGCTGTCAACCTTGCCTATTGCTTTGATTATTATTGCATTGTATAGCACATAGCCAGTACAGAAGAAGGGTTCTTGCTGTATTCTGCATATAGTAACCTACCTCCACTTCCAGTCTTTGTGTTGAGTCTCTTGCCTTGCCCTTTAAGTGGAGTGTTTACACTTGATTCCATCTTTTTGACATCAGTTTGACTAGTATCTTGCATCTTGTCTCTCTGTTGGTCAGCTCTCCTTTCTTCCAGAGTTGTATAGCTTGCCTCTAAGGTTGTATGCCCTATCTCTGTGCTCAAGATGCTCTATATACTTTAGAAAATATCCTAACAACCTAGAACATCTGTACACCAGGCTCCAGAGTGTTGAACAAGCAGTCAGAACATAATAGCTCCACAAACTTGTAACAAATAGGCAACAAAACTTAGTTATTGACTCAAAAAGTTGTTGAGTCTAGATTTGTGTCAATTGTGTTTGAGTGTGTTGTGTAGAAAAAGAGGGTTTAGCTCAGCATGCACTCTAGTGCATTTCCTCACTCAGCACCCCAAGTAGCCTGTCAATGTGTGGGACAGTAAACTCTGCTAGGTGGGCAAAAACAATAGATTCCCTTTGAAGATTATTCAGATGAGTCATGATGCAAGCTTTGTATAAACAAAATTCAATGAATTTTTCATATCATTTTTACAACAAGCTCCACTCCACTCCAATAACTACTTTCTTGAGATATGAAGTCCAGTAATATACTTCATTGTGAGCCCCATATAGTGCTGCAATCACCATCAGGATGGTGAAAAATAAAGTGCTGGTAGTAGCATACCTTTCTGCACTTGATTGGGCCTATATTATAATGAGAATTGTGCTGATAAGAAGCATAATGGCCAGTGACAGCTGCACACAGCCACAGCCAAAACTATTGCAATACCAAAAAACAGAATTCATTTACATTAATACTACTAAATATGCTACACAAAAGAGCCAATCTGTTGATCAGACTCTACTCTTCTACTGACTGTGTGTGTGTGGTGATGTGCAGAGTGTAGTTTGGCATGATCAGAGTTGCCACACTTAGACTCTTACTTGGGTGTTTAGCTCTGAATCAATGTATATTTGTTTATTAATGCAGGATATATTTATTTAATAAAATATTTTTGTGTGTTTTCTAGTTTATACTATCTCAATCAAGCCTAAATACAACAGCTACTGTGCTGAGGCAATGGTAAGACTACTCTGAAGTAATAACTCAAACAATTAAAGAATGCAGTACAAGCATGGCTGAAGGTCTTGTGTCAGAAACAAGCAGAGTTGAAGAAAAAGGGCGACCTACCAGCAGATGACACTATTGACAATACTCTCCTCAAGTGTGCCCTGGGAGACAAACCAAACAAGCATTCAGCGCTTGTTTGTGAGTTATTTCTCATTGAGAAGTGCATCAAGCAGGTCCATACAAAGTTGGCTGATTCATACTACTCAGTGCTTATAAACTACTGGAATAACCTGTAAGTGTTGGCTACTCCAGTATGATTTCTGACTCACAATTCCATTATAAGTTGGAGCCTGTGGAGGCTTATCAGAGGATGAGGTAGATGCATGGCAGATGGAAGCACTCAGCATCTTTTCCTTCTGCTTCCATCTGCCACAACTCATTCAGTGTAGCATACTCTTCATATTCCTCTTCATATTTCTACATCTCCTCCCTGTACACATCATGTCGAATCTCAATCGCCATTCCCAATCTCAAAAGGACCCGAACTGAAACCCAAGAACACACAAGACCAATACTGTAAAAGCCCTTCTAAAGAAACTCAATGTCATCAACTGAATTAAACTGAACTTTGATATACACAAAAAGAATTCTGCACGATACATCACTCAGATCCAAGCCCAGGCAAATAATAATGGAGACACAATCATTCCCTCAGACTCACACTCAGAAGTTACAGTCGAAATGATAGAGTATGAAGAGATAAGGAAGAGTAAGGAGCTTTTTGATAGCTGCAAGCAATGGCTTGCAAGGCATGTATTGCAATGGATGGAGAAGAGGAAAAAGGAAGAGGAGGAGGCAGTGAAAGAGACGATGAAATCCTTAGGAGATTGCATAGATGCTCAGGTTTTTGAGACAGTACCACATATGATGGGTGGAGATTACCCTGTTGTCTTTTCAGATGCTTTACATCTAGCTTTCACTCATGGCGCTCTGCCCTTAGGACTCTTCTCTGACGTGAACCTGAGAGAAATATTTAAGAAGAACCATAATGTGCCAACCTGCACATTCATCCCCACCTCTGCTACTACCAAACTGGGTGTCACTTCTAAGAAGGTCACTATCCTGGACATCGCAAAGATATGTGCTGAGCTATCAGTTTCTGAGGAAGAACTTGAGAGCATGGATCTAGAGAAATTCCATGAGTGCACATTCAACTTCACCTAGTTCTGCAGAGAGGTCAACAATAAGAATGGGGAAAATCCTTTCTTTTCTGAATTCACCACCAATCATTTTCAATTTTTCCTTGGTAAACATGACTGCTCTGAACTTTTCCAATACTGGAAGCCACAAGAAAAGGAGCTACATGACCAGTTCTTCATTGACCAGCACCCATACCAAGTGGCATATTGGGAGGAAGTCTATCGAAGCTGCCAGCTATTTAAGCTGAGTGCTGATAACATCAAGGTGGAGATCGATAAGCTGAGGCAGGAGAAGTTGATGGGAGAGGATGGTGCAGGCAGCAAGAAAAAGTCAGACATAGCAGGTTCAAGGGCATCTCAAGCATACCAGCCCTTTCCAAAGAGCAACAAGGAGAGCAAGCCCACCTTGGCTCCTTGCTGCATACTATGTGGAGAGCATGGCCACAGATGCAATGAATGCCCAAATGCCAAGAAGGCTATCTGGGCCATATACTGTAATGGAGAAGTCACTCACCCTGACACCAACAAGCCAGTCTGTGTTCTCTTCAACATTTTCCACAAGAAACAACTCTCATGCATTGACAAGTCTGGCAAGTCCGCCACAGGCAATACACCTTTTGAGGTACATACGAGGAAGACAAGCTTTAGACTAGTACCACGTGAAGATGGAACCTGCCCAAAGAGACCAAACTCTGGTACTTGAAGAATTCTTCAGGCTATCCTGCCCAGAAAAACTCATTTACACTGACTTCTCGACTACTATATATGAACACGCTTGTCTTTCCCATTCTATTCCACTACACAACAAAATATATGAATCTATTGTCACCCCATACTATGCCGACAATTTTGAACATAAACTCAATAAGCTCAACCTCATGCCTTCATATCCACTTCTTGTCCACAACCTACAACATGGCTTCCCACTTAGGGATATGCCTCTCATAGAACACACCATTATTATGCCAAATCATCCATCAGCCACAGAGCATCCTGAGATCATCAATGAGTACATCCAGAAGGAGCTTGTGGCTGGCCATTTCTGCGGGCTGTTCACAAAGGAAGATATGGAGTCCATCATGTGCAGTCCTTTCATCGCTTCTCCTTTTATCATCTCTGAACAAGACCAAGGGCCAGGACTCCCGCCGAAGTTCTGTGTATGCTGAAACTTGTCGAAAGAAACCAAAGAGCACCCGACGGTAAACTCCTTCATTAAGAAGGACCAGTTCTCTACAAGATTTGATACAGCAGTGAAAATTGCAGAAGTGGTAAGTAGTACTTTATATCAGGTCAATAGACCAAAACCTAGTCAATCGACTTGCATTTAGTCAATTGACTATATTTGCCCAATGGGCATAGATTGTGGCATTCGCCCAAAGAAAGGAATATATCATCCCATCTATTTTGGTCAATCGACCCTTTCATGAGCATGTTCTCATCTGATACATCTCACAGGTTGCAATTGCACCCCCAGGCACGATGGCCTGCACTATGGATATTGCCAAGTTCTATTGAACTTGCCCTGGGATTCCCCACCACAAGCCATTTCTCGTGGTCTAGGGACACCTAGGGGAGTTCTACATTGATCAATGTCATCCTTTTGGCGCCGCTTGCACTAGTAGCAATACTGGCATGATATCTAATGCAATAGTCAATATCTGGTGGGAACTGGGTGTGAAGCCAGTTTTCAAATTCAAGGATGATTTCAAATCTTTATCCTCTCCAATTCACCATACCTACACTAGTGTTGTTGGCAAAACGCAATGATTTTGCCAAAGGGCTTGGCAAAACTGGCAATAAAATGGCAAAATGGGAGTCAGATTGGCAAAATTTAGCAATATTACTTGATTTGTGAAATTGATCTGCCCGGGCAATAAATTTTTCCTTGCTTTGTTTCTCTCTTTTGTGCATTTGGCATGCCTCACCCAACCAACCCCTTCATTTTAGAGCATTTTACAAAGCTCAGAGAGGTGGAGAATAACTCCCACCGTCATTTCTTTAGTTGCAACTACTGTGGCGACAAGCCCAATAGTGCTGGAGCATCAATTGAACACTGAGACAACAACCTATTCAATCATATTGCATCAACTGAGGCATGTCTAGATGCTCCAACTGCTGCCCACATGGCTGCCCATTGTTACATGGTTAGCAAGAAGCAGGATCTAGGAGCCAAAAACCGTGGGAGGGACTGAAGTATCAAGAACAGCAAAGAAGAGGAAGGTAGAAAGGCAATGAACATTGGATGGAATTGTTGATTTTGGGCTTGATGAGGGTCAGCGGCAGCATGCAGATTTAAAGCTCTTTTGGTGCATTTTTTAAGACTGATATGAGTGGCATGTACTTATATTGATTCAGTTTCATTGTTCATTCTTGTTTGGCATTCAGATCGGCAGAAAACCCATATCTGGAGGACTTTTGCAATGAGATCAGGCCATCTTACATGCTTTCAAGCTGTTATGTACTCTCCCACACAATTCTAGATAGTGAGAATGGTTGCGTTCACCTGCTGGAAGTGGTGAGAATTGCATCGTTCAAGCAGATTTTGACACTCTTAATTGATGGATGGGAGGACCTCCTGAAGCAGGTGCTATACAGCACAGCAGCTGCCCAAGTTGGCGAGTATCCCATAGTTATGGGTCTTTGGGACCTGACAGGGCTCTGAGGAGAGGCCCAAAAGATCCTGGAGACTGCTCTTTTGGCAATGAAAGACATGGCTGTAGAGGATGCAGCATGTTTCATTGCGCTTGTCACAGACAATCTGACTGTCATGCAAAGCTTTCGGAGAAAGTTTGAGGAAAGATTTCCGTGGGTTATTGTATGTATTTGCTTCAATTTCAATCTTCTATGCTAACATCAAGCACAGACTCTTGCATGCTTTCTCCATCAGATGAACACCTTGGTTGGAGAGATCTGCTCATATGCACCTGTCAAGAAGTCACTTGGAAAGGCCAATACAGTTGTGACCTTCTTCAATAACTCACATTATTGGGAAGGTCAATTAAAAGAGGAGGCTTGTAAAGTGAAGATCACATGAGGCTTGGAGAAGAATTGTGAGTCATGCTGGTATGCAATTATCCTTCTTGCATTGAGTGTCCTTCTTCACCAAAGACCTCTTGGGGCTATATGCCTCTGAGATGATGCAAAGAAATCATCTGGGGGTCTATCTGTTGTCTCTGCCAAGGTTATACAAATAGTCCTCACTGATGAGGACTGTTGGCAGTATCTATTACAGGTGACAAAGGTGGTAAAACCCCTTGTTGATGCAATCGGGAACTGTGAGTCTCAAGAGAGCACACTTGCAGACTGCATGCTACAGCTCCTCAGCTGTGCCTGCACTCTTGCTGCCATATCCTGTGATGATGATGAGGATGAGGAGTTCCTTGCACATGCATGACATGTCCTCGACAGGTGGTTCCACAAAATTGCAACTTTAGTACATAAACTTGCTCTTTTTCTTCACCCTCTCTGTCGCTGACTTGCAATCTCAAAACAGGCTGGATTCACTCTCACGGATATCACCAATACTGCTCTCAGCCTTGTGAAGAAGTGGAATTGGTCCTTTGAAGAAGCTACAGTACTGAAGAAGGACATCAAGCTCTACTACCACTGCAAAGAACAATTCACAGGTGGTACAGGTAGAGCAAAGGAATGGTGGGAGAGACTACCAATCAACACAAAAAGCCATCCCCTCAAAGCACTTGCTATTGTCATTTACTCTATTGTTCCTTATGCCGCTAAGATTGAGTGATTATTCTCCCACTTGAATGGTGTCCAGATGCCAAAACATAACAACTTGTCAACTCCAACCTTCGAGAAGTTGGCCAAACTGTGAAACTATTATGACTGGGAGATTTGGGAGAAGAATAGAGCAGCAGGGAAGTCTACACCCTGTAAACATGCACATATGCATGCGAAAGACAGCCCAGCAATAACCAGCACCATTACTCAAGAACTTGAGTCCTGCCTGACTTAAGAACCTCCCCTTGATACTGATGACAGTATTCCCAATTCTCCTCAGGGTGAAATTGAAAAAGATCCTGTTGAAGATGCTTTTTAGCAGCTTGAAAAGAAGATGATAGAGAAGGTGGCTGACAAAGCAGGAGATTCAGGTTCTTTTCTGGTACAGAGTGAAATTTTCAACTTCAATGAAATAAAAAAGGCACTGGATGGAATAGTACCTATCCTATATGTTGAGACTATTGAGGTAGTGCGGGAAGATGGTCAGACAGGCACAGGTTGGTCAATTTCAGACATTGTGTAGCAGTAGAATAGAGAGATTATCATTTGAACAACGAAAAGAAAGTGCTGCAGAGTGTGTTGATCCAATCTGAAAACAAGGTTCAGTCAGAGTTTTGCCAGCTGTGGATATTGCCAGGCAAAATGGTTTTGCCATTTTGCCTGGCATTATCAGCCCCAGCAAGTTTTGCCATCTACACTAACCTATACCCATGAAGATATTCTTAGCCTGGTAGCTGATCTAGGCATGCTATGGCATGATGGAGATGAGAAGGGCAACATTGAATTTGTCTTTGTCACCACCTTTGTCAGATTCATTTGGAACTTGCCTTTACGTTGGGCTTCCTTGCCAGAAAGAAAATGTGTCAAATACCTATTGCAGGTGATGTCCTTTCAGGTATCATGCAAAGCACATCACTGCAGTTTGCAAGTGGTGCANAATCATTCCCTCAGACTCACACTCAGAAGTCACAGTCGAAATGATAGAGTATGAAGAGATAAGGAAGAGTAAGGAGCTTTTTGATAGCTGCAAGCAATGGCTTGCAAGGCATGTATTGCAATGGATGGAGAAGAGGAAAAAGGAAGAGGAGGAGGCAGTGAAAGAGACGATGAAATCCTTAGGAGATTGCATACATGCTCAGGTTTTTGAGACAGTACCACATACAATCGGTGGAGAGTACTCTGTCGTCTTTTCAGATGCTTTACATCTAGCTTTCACTCACAGTGCTCTGCCCTTAGGACTCTTCTCTAATGTGAACCTGAGAGAAATATTTATGAAGAACCATAATGTGCCAACCTGCACATTCATCCCCACCTCTGCTACTACCACACTGGGTGTCACTTCTAAGAAGGTCACTATTCTGGACATCGTAAAGATATGTGCTGAGCTATCAGTTTCTGAGGAAGAACTTGAGAGCATGGATCTAGAGAAATTCCATGAGTGCACATTCAACTTCACCTAGTTCTGCAGAGAGGTCAACAATAAGAATGGGGAAAATCCTTTCTTTTCTGAATTCACCACCAATCATTTTCAATTTTTCCTTGGTAAACACGACTGCTCTGAACTTTTCCAATACTGGAAGCCACNGAGAAGTTGATAGGAGAGAATGGTGCAGGCGGCAAGAAAAAGTCAGACATAGCAGGTTCAAGGGCATCTCAAGCATACCAGCCCTTTCCAAAGAGCAACAAGGAGAGCAAGCCCACCTTGGCTCCTTGCTGCATACTATGTGGAGAGCATGGCCACAGATGCAATGAATGCCCAAATGCCAAGAAGGCTATCTGGGCCATATACTGTAATGGAGAAGTCACTCACCCTGACACCAACAAGCCAGTCTGTGTTCTCTTCAACATTTTCCACAAGGAACAACTCTCATGTATTGACAAGTCTGGCAAGTCCGCCACAGGCAAATGTGGAAAACTCCATGTATGCTCCTTCTGTTCGAAATCTGATCATGGTGCACTTAGGGATATGCTTCTCATAGAACACACTGTTATCATGCCAAATCATCCATCAGCCACAGAGCATCCTGAGATCATCAATGAGTACATCCAGAAGGAGCTTGTGGCTGGCTGTTTCTGCGGGCTGTTCACAAAGGAAGATATGGAGTCCATCATGTGCAGTCCTTTCATCACTTCTCCTTTTATCATCTCTGAACAAGACCAAGGGCCAGGACTTCCACCAAAGTTCCGTGCATGCTGAAACTTGTCAAAAGAAACCAAAGAGCACCCAGCGGTAAACTCTTTCATTAAGAAGGATCAATTCCCTACAAGATTTGATACAGTAGTGAAAATTGCAGAAGTGGTAAGTAGTACTTTATATCAGGTCAATAGACCAAAACCTAGTCAATTGACTATATTTGCCCAATGGGCATGGATCATGGCATTTGCCCAAAAAAAGGGATATATTATCCTATCTATTTTGGTCAATCAACCCTTTCATGAGCATGTTCTCATCTGATACATCTCACAGGTTGCAATTGCACCCCCAGGCACGATGGCCTGCACCATGAATATTGCCAAGTTCCATCGAACTTGCCTTGTGCTTCTCCACCACAAGCCATTTCTCATGGTCCAGAGACACCTAGAGGAGTTCTACATTGATCAATGTCATCCTTTCAGTGCCGCTTGTGCTAGTAGCAATGCTGGCATGATATCTAATGCAATAGTTGATATCTGGTGGGAACTGGGCATGAAGCCAGTTTTCAAATTCAAGGATAATTTCAAATCTTTATCCTCTCTGATTCACTATACCTACACCCATGAAGATATTCTTAGCCTGGTAGCTGATCTAGGCATGCTATGGCATGACAGAGATGAGAAGGGCAACATTGAATTTGTCTTTGTCACCACCTTCGTCAGACTCATTTGGGACTTGCCTTTACGTCGGGCTTTCTTGCCAGAAAGGAAATGTGTCAAATACCTATTGCAGATGACATCCTTTCAGGTATCATACAAAGCACATCGCTGCAGTTTGCAAGTGGTGCAAAAGCTCCATAGTACATTATGTTACTGTTCATTCCTTCATCTTGAAGGCCGTTTGTATCTCTCTATATTATCCAATTTCATGGCAACATTCAAGTCAGACTATGAGTTATACTACCCACCTCCCCCTCTCATTTCCAAGCTCAAATACTGGGCCACAGCATTGTCAAATCCATACTTCTTCCACCAACTATATCCAAAGCCACCAGTAACAGACCTGGGAATATTTGTTGAAGCTTCAACTGAATGGGGTATCAGCATCTGGATTGGTGATTGATGGGCAGCTTTCCACCTTCTACCATCCTAGAAGGTTCCTGGACATGACATTTGTTGGCTCGAGACTCTGGCCATCAAACTTCTCTCCTATTTTTTAGAAAAAATGCATTTAAGGATGTCTGCCTTTTGGCCCACTCAGATAATCAAGGCACAATCAGCACTGTCAACAAGGGCCATAGTCCCAATATTTGGATCAATTGGTCCATTCAACGTCTGTATTCAGTGCTTCTCCCACACTGTATCTCCTTCAACATGGAATATATTGAGTCTGACTCTAATTCTGCAGACCCTCTCTCATGCAGAGAGTTGGGTCCACAAGATAAGATACTGCCACTCACTTTTGGTATCCCAGAGGCCCTTCTAGATGTCCTATACTATGAACAATAGGGCATTTTTCAGATTCGCACTGACAAATGTTGGCATTGGCACCAGGGAACCGCACACCCAGGTTGAGCCTAAACCCATCTCTCCAATTGGGAGAATTTCAAACAGTATGTCTCCTGATATACATATTTACAGCATCAGCTCAATATAAAGTTGCAGCAAAAAGATTTGCAATACCATTTTGAGAATTTTATTCCCATGCACAGTTGAACTCCCCAACCATTGTCTCTCATGTGCTGCTTCACCTATGGGCTACCCAGAGGAGCCAGGAAAAGCACAAAGAAGACCTATACTCTATGTTCCCCTACTAAACAACACCTTATTACTTTTTTATGTGAAGAAAAATTCATGAAATACTCTGATATTGCAGACGTAGTAGGCGTTGACGCCAGCACTGCTTGCAGAAATTATCACGATATGAACATCACTAGGGATCCATACAAGTGTGCTAAGCTGGGTAGAGGACGTCCAAGGAAGGTTTCCACCCAGGAACTTTGTGAAATGGTGAGAGGGATTAATGACGGGAGTACCTGGGATGGTGCCGATGCTGGTAGAACTGTCTGTCCTCAAGTTCCAGACCACACAGTTCGACAGACACTTGAGCAAGCTGGTCTCCATGGCCATGTTCAACACAAGAAGCCACATCTGACAAACAATAACCTTTGTGGACAGGTGGAGTTTGGACTAAAGATGTCAGATTTGGACAAGGAGGAATGGTGTCTAGCAGTCTTCTCAGATGAGAAGAAACTGACAGTATTCAATGGAGATGGACATCGGTACTGTTGCAGGAGAGTAGATGAGGCACTTGAGCCTTCAAAGCTGCAGAAGATGGTGCCACATGGAGGGGAAAGTATTATAGTTTGGGGCTGTCTCACACCCTATGGACCAGGGAGGTTGGTTCGGATAGAGAGAACTATAACTGGGAAGAAGTACACAGAGGTGCTTGAGGAGGGTTATCTTGGAACACTAGGTGATTATGGCATTTCCCACAACACTCCCAACCTCCTCTTCCAGCAGGACTATAACCCAAAGCATACTTCCAAAACTACTGCAGACTGGATTGACTGTCATGGGATCAAGTGTCTCCCCTGGGCTGCCAAATCTCCAGACATCAATATCATGGAGAATGCCTGGGCAGAGTTGGATAGAAGAATCCAGAAACAGGTACCACTGCCAACCAACAAGGAACAATTATGGGAAGCAGCAAAAGAAGAATAGGCTGGATTGGATATGAAATACATAGACTCCCTTTACGACTCCCTCCCTGAACATATTGATGCACTGCTGGCAGCCAACGGACATTCTACAAGCTATTAGTCATGTCTGTATTTTTAGGCTTTCTTGAGAGTTTCTGGCCACATAGACCCCTCTAGATTACATATTGCATATATATATATACCCTTAGAATACATTGTAGTACTTTCCTGTAGCCTAGAATAGTGTCTAATATCTTGTTTCTGGCCAATGTTGAACTCAGGGAAGATTGAGAGAGGGGTCATGGCAGCCATGTGAAAAAATTTCTGGATATGGTATTGCAAATCTTTTCACTGCGACTGTATCATGCTATAGAAGATCCACCATGTCAAAATATTATTTATCATAAACAAGATTCTTCATTGAAACCTACTTACAATAATTCACATTGTTTCTTTGGTTTTGGAGCATTGAGATCCCAGAATTTCCCTTCATCATCATCTCCATTTCCAACCATCCATCTGGCACCTGCCAGTTCTTCTACCGAACCTCCTCTACCACCCTCTTGTCTGTGGGAGCCCAGGGCAGGTAACAACATAGTGACATGTAATCTCCAGCCCAAAGTCCTCGCTAAACATTGCTTACACAAGTGGAATACCCCATATTCGCTGCAGAAACAAGAAGATGAGTCTAAATTGTGGTCTGAAGATATCCAGAAATTGGCTAGCAGTGCCATTGAAGGTGGAATGACAGATTCAACCAAATCAACATATGCATCAGGTCTTCTTTGTTTCAATCAGTTTTGCAACACCTTGAAGATCCCAGAAGAACAGCGGATGCCAGCAGACTCTATATTAATATTGGCATTCATAGGGAAATACAAAGAGTTGAAGTCTGGCGACACTATCAAAACTTGGCTCTTGGGTTTATGGGCCTGGCACCTCACCAACGGTGCACTATGGTGGGGAGATGACACTTGTGTGAAATGGGCTTGTAAGACAGCTAATCGAGAGGGTGCACATTATCACCAAGAAGTCTGTGCTCCCATTTCCAATACTCACATGCAGATCCTGAAGAAAGGTCTGGACCTCAACTCTCCAAAGGGTGCTGCTGTCTGGGGATGTGCTTGTTGCTTCCAATACAGATGTCGTCATCTGGGTGAGACCACCATACCTTCTCAGAAAGGTTTCAACCCAAAATTCCATGCTCAATGTTCTACTCAAATTGATTTCAAGACTATTGAAGATGGCATTATTTCTTGTGCTGTCAACCTTCCCTGGACCAAGTCTACTCGAGAAGCAGGAGGATTAATGTTGCTTACTCAATGACTGTTTGATAAAGATAGTATCTGCCCCATTTTGGCTCTAAAAAACCATATTGCAGTAAACAAGAACATCCCTAATCACCTCTCCTTATTCGCCTACATTGACAACAACGGCCAGCCAAAACATCTCACCAAAAAGGACTTCCTCGACACCTGCTGTGCAATATGGAAGAAGAAGGGCTTATATCACGTCTACAGCCACAGTTTCTGTATTGGAGGAGCAGTAGAGCTTCTCCTCGCAGGGGTCCCACTAGAGGTTGTCGCCCAGATCAGTGGTTGGACATCTCTGGCCTTTTTGTTATACTGGCCAGCGAGTAGAGGAAATCCTTCCAAAATCCACATATCAGGTGTACAAAGATCAGTACAATAGAGTCCAAGCTTGCATCAAACAATTCCATATCTCGCATAGAATTCCTTCCAATATCCTTGACCTCATAAACTCAGGTGCAACATCAATTGACAACCTCAATTAGTATACTAGTATGTTTGTAATAATTACTGTGTATGCAATTTTACGTCTCCTGCCAACTCTTTGGGGGGTGTCCAGTTACCTCTCCTTCAGGCTTCGTTCCCTGTATGATGAGCATGCGCTCAAGTTGGGGTGTTCTGGGTTCTTAGCCTTTCACTCGATGCATATTCACGGGTGGGTGCCAGCCTCTGGCACACCACATATACATATATCAGTAGATATGCTGCATATTGTGTACCTTCATATTATTCCATCATTAGCAGTATACCTCATTCTGTGATAAGTTGGAGCCTGTGGAGGCTTATCAGAGGATGAGGTAGACGTGCAGCAGATGGAAGCACTCAGCGTCTTTTCCTCCTGCTTCCATCTGCCACAACTCATTCAGCATAGCATACTCTTCGTATTCCTCTTCATATTTACCCACCCACCACATGCCATTTACATTCAGTGTTCAGTGATACAGGGTTTCCTTTCACTCGGCCTCATTTCTCCTGAATACTCAGGCTTGGTCTGGTAACTCGGCATTATCTGCTGTTTGGTCCCACCCACCCATCCTGAGCCCACCCAGCCAGCCTCTGGCACACCACATATACATATATCAGTAGGTACACTGCATATTGCATACCTCCATATTATTCCATCATTAGCAGTATACCTCATCACTTCTAGAGACCCACATGGGAAGTACAAGGGCTTCTATGAGTACAACAAAAGCACTGGAAAGGTGAAAGGGAATCTGGCATGTGCTCCTTTGGTGCAAACTCTTCTGAAATCAATCAAGAATGGTCTTGGAGGTGACAAGACAACTTGAAACCATGCAGAAGCAATTACTTATGAAGATATGGTCCAATAGATGACCTGGTCAGAGCAAGTAGTGCCTAATGCTCATGCATACTGGACCGACTGGGTTTGGATGACTAGTACTGAGCACCTCCTTGAGGTAACAAGACATTTTATGATGTGTGTGTTTGCCTCTCCTGGATTCATGCTATGGACATGGTAAGTGGCTTCACTTCTCAGATTGATGAAATGAGGTCATCACACACTCATTTATATGACAGAAACTCTGAGCTTTGCCAGTTATAAAGACAGCATATCAGATGNACAATGGAAATTTGATGCAGGTATGAGCATGGCTGAAGGTCTTGTGTCAGAAATGAGCAGAGTTGAAGAAAAAGAGCAACCTACCAGCAGATGACACTATTGACAATACTCTCCTCGAGTGTGCCCTAGGAGACAAACCAAACAAGCATTCAGTGCTTGTTTGTGAGTTATTTCTCATTGAGAAGTGCATCAAGCAGGTCCATACAAAGTTGGCTGATTCATACTGCTCAGTGCATATCAACTACTGGGATAACCTGTAAGTGTTGGCTACTCCAGTATGATTTCTTACTCACAATCACTTCTAGGGACCCACATGGGAAGTACAAGGGCTCCTACAAGTACAATGAAAGCACTGGAAAGGTGAAAGGGAATCCAGCATGTGCTCTCTTGGTGCAAACCCTTCTGAAATCAATCAAGAATGGTCTTGGAGGTGGCAAGATGACTTGAAACCATGCAGAAGCAATTACTTATGAAGATATGGTCCAATGGATGACCTGGTCAGAGCAATTAGTGCCTAATGCTCATGCATACTGGACTGACTGGGTTCAGATGACTAGTACTGAGCGCCTCCTTGAGGTAACGAAGCATTGGCATAATTACAAGCACAATTATCTGTGCTTCTCGACATTAGAGTTTGATGGGACAAGCGCTAATGAGCACTAGAAGAAGGAATGATATCATAGGTGGATTTAATGAGATGCAAGTCGGTATTTGAATTTCCAAAGGCATAATTTACACACCCAGAGTTTTACACATGTGGAATGGAAACACTGGTGGAGGTCCCAATCATATTGATGGAAGTGCATGAAGAATGTAGACAAGTCTGCCATTGTATAATCTACCTGGGACACTGACCAGGACAGTCAGTAGTTCAGTTTGGGGGAGATGATGTGCCTAATTTTGGCCTAGACATGAAACCATGTACTTTCCACATCAAAATACTAGAAAAAGAGCCAAGAGTACATGTGATATTCACATGACTTGATAACCCAAGAGCTCTAATACAGTGTCTAAGCTTAAAGCGCCGAGTCTAATAATTGACACTGTAACACAATTTAGATGAGGTTAGTAGACTATACTAGCCCTCTACATTACAGTGAAGCATCACTGTGAGGGTCCTTGGTCAATAAAATGGGCCAGAAACCACTAATTGTGAATACAAAGGAATAGATATCAGTGGGATCCACAATCTAAGTGCACTAGATTGTTCGCTTTGCAATCACATTGCATGATAATGCATCAATAGACTTAATGCTTGATTATTACTATCAAAACTAATACACAGTTGTGTTACGCCCATACCTCTTGGCTGAGAACACTCATACGAGGTATCGGAGCAGCTAACTCTGCATACACATTCCTACCCTCATGTTCCTTCCATTCTCTGCAATTCTATACCTGCAGCACGTTCTCTTGCAGCATGTTCCACAAAGTCCTCATGGAGGTACATGTGCTGGCCTCATTGCCGTAGCCTACTTAGTATATAAGATG
Organism: Moniliophthora roreri; assembly: GCA_001466705.2. Lineage (NCBI taxonomy): Eukaryota > Fungi > Basidiomycota > Agaricomycetes > Agaricales > Marasmiaceae > Moniliophthora > Moniliophthora roreri. Next base: position 38,691 of record LATX02000177.1, read on the forward strand.
CATGTATAATACTGCGATACCTAAGTAGAAGATTAATGTTGTTCTATGCAATCTCCTGTCTGAACTACTCCTTGTACAAGACCCTTCATCTTGTACAACTACTTACCATAGGCAGTAGGGCTGTTGCCAATAGCTTCAGCAAACACGCCTGCATATGGCACTCCTCATATGATTTTCCCTAGTTGTTCAGCCATACTTCCCATCCCTCCCACATAGTCCTAACAGGTTGGAACTTGTTCCTACACAGAGCTTCAAAGACACTCCCAGGCAGATATAACAACCTATCCAAGTGTATGCAGGACCAATAATGGGCAACACACACATAGGAAATCAAAAATGACTCACACAATTGTATGTGGGACAGAAGGAGATTGAATACAATGGATGTCTAGACTATGATATCCACTAATCTGATGGTAGAAAGCAGCCATGTGGAAGTAAACCAGTGGAAAGGAAAGCAATACCCATGTACAAAGCCAGTCCAGAACCAGTGGCTACACAGAAGTAGCTATGCAGAGGATTGTTAGACCCAGCAATGCTCCATGCAGGGTCCAAAAACACAATAAACTGACTGTTTGGTCACCAAATATACTCAACATAGCTAATTGCTATGCAAGATCAGACTTTTATGCATGAACGCATATGATTTATACCCTAAAACTAGATTACATTTGTTTATTTCTTATTTCATTATTTCCAATCATCATTCTGTATATAAAGAGCTGTACTTGTAGATGCAGGCTCAAGCACCAACTGGTACTTGCACCCTATAGCCCCATGCAGCATCAATTTAGACCTCTGTGCAGCTTCATAGACCAAGTCTCTATGCACTTGCCAGTCTGTTGCTTCTAGTCAAGCTGAGATTTGTATATATATCTTGCCTCACCATATAACATTTGGTTATAACCAACCAATAAACCACTCATTTTAAAACCTATACTTTGTGACTTAAGTGCCATACTTGAGTCACCCTAACTAGAGTCTTTAGGCTCTATCATCTTATACCCACCTAAGCTGTTGAATTGAAATATAAAGGGTTCTGTCCCCTTTGACACTCCAAATTGCACTTGAGATAGACTCAGTCTCCTAGTAGACTTATACAGTGCTTTATCACTCTTAGAAGTCTCTATTGTGGGTTTTAGTATGTGTTGTATGTGTGTATGTGGGTTTTGTAGCAGCTCTTCAGTTGCAGAGGCCCTTTTAGAGTGCATTTTAGAGTGAAGATAGTGTGTAGCAGTTCTTCATAGAAGATAGAGTTCTTGTCTCTTCGGTGCAGAGGATTTGGCAATAACTTCTTCATATACAATGGAAAGGATAAACCCATTGAGAAGCATGGTATCAAAGTTATCAATGACAATGATAAGATTCTATTATACAGAAAGTCCCAACTACTCATAGAAGCATTTGAATATTATTGTCACAATGTGAGTCTGTGGTCATTCAGATTGTCATCAAGCTACTCACTAGAATTATAGGCACTGGGTAATGGTGAGGCAGAGTTGGTATGGATGAACTGGAAAGGAATTATTGATGCCATTATGACAATGGATGCCAATGTGTTCCCTCTAGGGGCCAAATGCATGTTGTGCATCATTCCATGAGTGTTCTATTGGTGATAGTTCTCATAAGATACTAATTATTTACTGCAGAGAAAAATACTCTGAGACAAAAATTGTAGTTGATGTTTATCAAGCAGATTGTATTGCAACTATCCTGGGTCTCACTCAGCTGAGGCTCATCCTATATGCACTCCTTGTTGGAAATAACTTCAACAATGGGGTACTGGGAATAGGGCCTGAAATTGCATATGGGTTGGCTCTTGCTGGCGTAGGTGATAATCTCATCAGTCAATACCAGCAGTTGTCAGGAGAAGACGGCTCAGAACAGCTATTGGATTACCTTGACCAGCTGAAGAATAACATCATTCATGAGCTTCAGAATAACAAACACAAATGCTTGAGCCGCTGCTTCCAGAAACTTGCCAAGCAGCTGGAACAGTCAAATGACTTTCCCACAAACTGGCTCTCACTGCTATCTTTCTTTATCCATCTCTCAACATCTTGAACCTGTCCTCATGCCAATCCTCCAGACTTTGGCCAGTGCACCTCACGACTACCTGATTTGCAGAAACTTGCATGAATCTCAAAGAAACACATAGGCTGGGGTAATAAGCAGTTACTCTTGAAGTTCAGAGAAAGAGTGTAGGCAGGCTTGGTCCTGCATATCCTATATTCAGTCAGTAAATGAGGTCCTGCATGAATGAAAGCACTTACTCCATACCTCTAGCCTATTATGCACTTTTGCAAGTCGACAGGAGAATTCTTTACTCCTATTACAGGCAGTAACTCCAACCATCCCATTCCAACACTAAAAACAATCCTAGCCAGCACTAACCCACCGAGATACAGCAAGTCAAACCTAAGGGTGTTAGTTCATCCAACATTCAACATTGCAGACTTTATTCAGATCATTGCCAAGATGTTGAAAATACCTCAGCAGACATTCAGATATCACAAGCAGTCTATTGAGGTGTATATACTAGGTGTTTTGGTTGCAGTTGTCACAGACTAGCTCACAATGGTGAGTCAATTGTACCTTTCAACGTATTGCAGTGAAATCATATCTTCTATTAGCCAGATGTGATCTGGTTCTTGAACCTCCCATTGCAGAACAAGTTGGATGAGTCAGGATCCATTGCCAAATCAAGCAGTATGATGAAAGCAACCCATCTTCAAGTAATATCATCAGCCAACTCAGACATTGAGGAGGTAGCAGCTTACCAACACTTCAAGAAAAAGGCACACTCAAGCATCACCTCCAAGGCAGCCCAGGATGATTCTGATAATATAGAATTTGGCAAGATAATTCAGCCTCCAGCCAGCACATGCAAGCAACTTTATGTTCAGAATGAGTCAGATTCTGATTTCGAGATGGGAGAGCCATTTCCAGCTGTTATTCACTCTTGATTGAGGTAATCAGGCTTGGATTCATAAATAATATGGATTTGGTGTATGTATCTAGCACACTATGTATGAGGTGTTCTTTTTATGCTATTAATACAAAGGAAATACACTCAGAATACTGCTATATATTCACTTCTAGACAATACTCAGAAAATTCTATTAGTTTCAAGTTGTCATCACATGTTGAAAACAGCAGGCATACTTTGTATTTTAATTTCCAGAAGAGTCTGTGTTTTTTGATAATTTTATAACAATGAAATCATAAAATCATCTTTTAGTTTTCTAATTACAAATATACTAGATTTTCTACCTTATAAAATAGTAAGAAAACATTCAGAAAATAAATATAATATTTTGAATTTTATATTAAAGAAAATATGTTAAATACAAAAAGAAAACTATATGAAAACTATCTAAAAACTGCTTTAAAACATAGTGTTTCCATATGATTTTCCTACTATTTTCCTGATGTTTTCCTAGTGTTTTCTCTGACTTTCCCACAATGGAAAATTTGGTATTTTTATCTTATCTTATCAGCATTTTCTGAGCATTTTCAAACAGAGAAAATTTAATATATTCTCAGCATGGAAATTATTCTAATATATTGTATTATTGATTAATTCTCAGAATTTGAAATTTCCATATCTTTTGCTGTTGAAAATTTAGCATCCTCCAGACATATTCTTGTTAAGAGGGCACAATTAAAATTTAGAATTTATATATGGTTTTTTAAAAATTTTCTTTGCAAGAAGATTAAGTGTTTTCTCAATCAGAAAACCATGTTAAAAGAACACCTCAGTGGGAGCAAGAGGAATCTGCCCCACCACTACACGATATTTGTATGTGGCTATTGTTTGTGTAGAGAAATCACATTTGATTGGATTTTCCTCCTCACATCAGGCCCTAGGGACTCAGAGTAGACCTAGTTGAGATATAAGACTATAAACCAAACTTGATAGTGACAGCAAAGCCAGATATTTGTTCTGCACTTTAGATAGTTGTTTTCAAGTCAAGAGAAGACTTTGTATCAGAAAGTTTTGGTGGCTTTCTAGAGGCAGCTAGTGTTTTGCTAGTGTCGACACATCTTAGAGAGGGCTCAGGCTACCAGAGTAGAAGTTTTCCAGCTTAAGTACATTATAGATTACAACCAAGAGGGTTGTATTCAGTACAAGAGGTACTATAGTCTTTGATTACTTGAGTTATCACTTCAGGGTAGTCTTACCATCACCTCAGCGCAATTAGCCGTTGTAATTAGGCTTGATTGAGATAATAGAAACTAGAAAACACACCATAAAAATGAATTATTAAACAAATATATTCTCGTAGTCTCTACATTGATAAACGAATACATGCTTATTCAGTTCACAAACATCAAATAGAGTCTAAGTGCAGTAACTCTGATCATGCTGAACCACACTCTGCACATCATCACACACACACATAGACAATAGTAGAGCAGGATCTGATCAACAGATCAGCTCTTTGTGTAGCACATTCAAGTGGTATTACTGCTGGAAGACAACAATCCTGAAGATAGAAACCAATGGCTGAAGTGTGAAGATACTGTCTTCAGAGACATTCCAGAAGAGCACATACCTTTGGATATGCCATCTATATTCAAGTATGACCTGCTAATAGGACAAGTGCACAACTAGAAGGAAAGAGTGTACAACATGTTAGTTACCTTCATAGAATAGAGTCTTCATCCTTCAAAGGCCTGATCCACAGATCAGAAGGGACAGAAGAATGCTATGTTGTCAATACCTAAGATGTTGGTGTACAAAGGTGAAATGAGCATAATATCATTCAATGAATTTATTCATCAATTTGTATTCCACTGCGAACTAAGTGGATTAGTGGGACCTCCATTGGTCAAGACAAACAAAGGACAATGGGTCATATTGGCTGAAGACCAGAGTAGGACAGCACTACTCAGTGCATGTCTTGATGGAGATGTGAAGGCTTGGTTCAAATCTATAGTCAACAGGGTACCATCTACCTACCAATGAGGAATGGACCCAAACAAACACAAGTATATGTTCATGCAGGTGTTCAGAGGCCTATTCAATTGATTCATTGACATGACCACATTATTTGAGGTGTGAATGATGTTCAACAATGTTGAATACCAGCCAGGAGGAGAGATTGAAAAACTATTCTCCAACCTTTGAGATTTTGTGGAAATAATGCCAGTACCACCTGACATATATTTGTTTAAAATCGCACTCATGCAACAAATACCAGAGAACTTTCAAAAGGAAATCACCAAACTTGGGGTTAGTGCTGAGGATTCTAGTGTAAATGACATTGTACAAAGAGTACCTGAATTGGAACATAGGGAAAAGTGCAACTCCTTTTATAGGCATGTAGATGAGAAAATCAGCTTGTCTAGTGGCAGTATCACATACCCATACCCCAGTAGCTGTGCCTAGTGGGAGAGTTGTCATGCAAGGCACTAATACTAGCAATCCTAGTAGCTTTGCCATTATAGTGGTAACTGGAGTGAGCCCCACATTTCTCTTATTAACACTACCAACAACCTATGATCCAGTGCACACATACCTTCATTCTCTCATTCCTGTTGCATCCTTTTGGTTGATCCCTTCTTCAAACCAGTCTATTGCTGGTTTGGCCAGGGAGAGTGTGAGGAGTATACAATACATCTTATTTCACTACCAAACTGGGTTACATTGATTCCTGGTCCATGACCAGAGATATATAATTCTTGCCATGTATATATATAGGGACATCTTGAATTCTACCATCTTGACATACTCACTCAGCCATAATAGCTTTGTAACTTATGCCAATCCTACTTGGTTACCATAACAGGCCTTTATAGAGGATATGGCATGACAGATCTTTTGCTCCAAAGAACAGACCTGCTGGAAGGAATATCTCCCTCTGACTGAATTCACTCATGATAACTGAACCCACTCCATCATGAAAAAGTCCCCATTCTATATGATGATAGAATACAACCCCAGAGCCCCCCCAACTGCATTTGAGAAAACTGACATTCCATCTATAGAAGAAAGGTTAAGTGAAATTAAAAGAGTATGAGAAGAAGCATATAGCCTTTTGAAGATAGCAAGGCAGAAGGTGATAAGAAGGGAAAAGACTAAGCTAGACACATTCAGAAAAGGGCAGAAGGTATGGTTGGAAGGAAAGAATCTTGCTATTGGCTACCCAACAAAGAAACTTGCTCCAAAAAGGGAAGGACTCTTTAAAGTAACAAAAGTATTGGGACTGGTGGCATATCAACTCCAACCACCACTGCAATGGAAGATACATCTGGTATTCCATGCTGCATTGTTATCCCCTTTCAGGGAAACTGAAGCACATGGGCCAAGCTTCACAGAACCCCCCCCCCCCCCCCCCCCCCCCCTTCTGAATCTAGTAGAAGGATTTGAAGAATACAAAGTGGATGCAATCATTGGACATAGACTGAAGAAAAGACCTAGAGAGTTCCTGGTCTCATACACCAGCTATAACCCATCCCACAACCAATGGATTGAGACTGAAGGGATGGTCAACTGCCTCAACCTCTATAAAGACTATATAAAGAAACACAAGCTGAAACTGTTGAAACCCATCTCCAGCAACTGACATGCCTTCCCAATGACTTCCACATCACCTCAATGAAGATGACCTCTGCCTCACAAATCCCATTCCTGTAACTGCCATTCCCATATCCTCTTATTATAACCCTTCCCTGATGACCCATCCCTCAACAATCAATAGCCAATTCAAAATATAGGCTCCTCCCATTATCAATGATAAACTGAACTATGCCAAGGAAACCCCTGATGCTTGCAAAGCACTGTGCTGCTATACATTTAAATCAGCAGATTGAATGCCAGTCAGGATCATCAGATGTCATTACTCCAACACTGTTGATGAATATATCGACTATTATGTGTGCAAGACATGTTACAGGCTGTATCATTGCTTTTGTGAGATAGATGTGATTATAAGATGGAGGCTAGAAGAGCCATGGCCAGCAGTCAACAAAGAAAGTAAGTGGAAGGTGGTCAACACAGACATGAAACCATAGAGACTCTGCTGAGATGAGAACCTATGGGAGAAAGACTAGTAGAAGGATGCTGACAAATGGAGCAAATGGGAGAAGAATGCAGAATCACAGGATAGTGGAGTTGAACCAGAGGTTCAAGCCCAATGAGGGGCTAATGTTACAATTTTCCTACCATACTCCCAACAGATACATCTGACTTTCCCTCCATATGACCTTTTCTATTGCCTTTCCATTGACTTCTATTCTCTTTCTCAGTTGATTATGTGCTTCTTTCTTCTCTCTCTTTGAACTTGCTAGATAGGGATAGTAATACTTCAACATGTATTTATACAAGAGGAGCATTATAGTAGCTCTTCAGCTTGATCTAGTTAATCAATTACTTGTGTCTAGCATCAATTGAAGGAACTCTGAACCTCAGAAACCTCTGAGCGAACTCAAACTTGATCTTAGTATAGCATTACTAGCTCTGTGGTGCTGAAGTGAATATGTTGCTGTGCAAGTAACATAACAGATTAGGCCTAGACAATTTTCATAAATCAGCCTTGGAAGCATTACTTCAACAAGGCATGCCACCAATCAAATTGGCTCTTTCAGACTGGGAAATCAAAAATAACCTTCTGTTCTTCAAAGGCAGGATATATGTGCCAAACAACAACAATCTCTGCGGAGCAATCATCAAGGACATCTACAAAAGTGCAGGTGTTGGCCATTCAGAGCAGTAGAGTACAATAGAACAGGTCCAGCATGATTTCTGGTGGCCAGAGATGACAAAATTCATTAAAAACTTTGTTGATGGATGTGTCCCATGCCAACAAATAAAAACCAACACACACTCTACTAGAACCCTGATCCAGCTGATCAAAGCACCAAAGAATTCTTTCACTATGTACAAGGTGTTCTTTTAACATGGTTTTCTGATTGAGAAAAACTTAATCTTCTTGCAAAGAAGATTTTCAAAAAAGCATTTATAAATTCTAAATTTTAATTGTGTCCCCTCAACAAGAATATGTCTGGAGAATGCTAAATTTTCAAATTCTGAGAATTAATAGACAATACAATATATTAGAATAATTTCCATGCTGAGAAAACATTAAATTTTCTCTGGTTGAAAATACTCAGAAAATGCTGATAAGATAAGATAAAAATTCCAAATTTTTTATTGTGGGAAAGTCAGAGAAAACACTAGGAAAATAGTAGGAAAATCATATGGAAATACTATATCTTACAGCAGTTTTCAGATAGTTTTCATATAATTTTCCTTTTGTATTTAACATGTTTTCCTTGATATAATATTCAAAATTTTATATTTATTTTCTGAATGTTTTCTCACTATTTTATAAGGCAGAAAATCTAGTATATTTGTAATTAGAAAACTAAAGGATGATTTTATGATTTCATTGTGATAAAATTATCAAAAAAACACAGACTCTTCTGGAAATTAAAATACAGAATATGCTTGCTGTTTTCAATATGTGATGATAGCTTGAAACTAATAGAGTTTTCTGAGTGTTGTCTAGAAGTAAATATATAGCAGTATTCTGAGTGTATTTCCTTTGTATTAATAGCATGAAAAGAACACTCCATATATAGTATTTCCCCTTCCAGGTTTGCACCATAGACCTCATTATGGATCTGCCTGAGGTTGATGGCATGGATTCTATTTTGGTCATGGTAGACTACTCATCTATGAAGGGGGCAATTTTTACACTTTGTACCAAAACAATAGATGCACCAAAGGTTGCAAGCCTCCTACTTGAACATCTTTACAAATGTTTTGGACTCCCCAACTGGTTAATTTCTGACTGAGATTCATGGTTTGCAGCAGAAGTCTTCCAAGAGATGGGGAAACAGCTGCTCATTAAGCATTCAATGAGTACAGTATTCCACTCTCAGACAGACAGAGAGACAGAAAGAGTGAATCAAGAGATCAAAGTGTTCCTCAGGATCTTCTGTTCAAAAGAACAGACTAGATGGAAGGAATATCTCCCTTTTGCTAAATTCACTCACAACAATTGAACTCACTCAGTCATAAAGAAATCTCCATTCTACATGATGATAGGATATAATCCCAGAGTGTTACCAACTGCTTTCAAGAAGACAGATATTCCATCAGTAGAAGAGAGACTCAACAAGATAAAAAGAATACAAGAAGAAGCATCCAGTCTTTTGGAAATAGCAAGGCAAAAGATGATAAGGAGAGAAAAAACCAAGCTAGACACATTCAAAGAAGAACAGAAAGTGTGGCTCAAAGGGAAAAATCTCACTATCGGGTATTCAACAAAGAAACTTGCACTGAAAAGAGAAGGACCCATAACATATCAGCTACAATTACTGCTGCAATGGAAAATACATTCAGTATTCCATGTAGCATTGCTATCTTCTTTTAAAGAAACCAAAGCACATGAACCCAGTTTTACAAAACCACCCCCAGATCTAATCAAAAGGTTCAAAGAATACAAAGTAGAGGCAATCATTGGGCATAGGCCAAAGAAGAAGCCAAGGGAATTTCTAGTCTCATGGAAAGGATATGACTCATCACATAACCAATAGGTCAAAACAGACAGGATGACCAATTGCATAGACCTCTACATGGACTATATAAAGAAACACAAATTAAGACTCTTGAAACCCACCCCCAACAACTAACATGTCCTCCAATGTGTCCACTGCCTCTTCTTCTTCTGCTGCTTCCGGTAGCCAGCCACTCAGAGTCCTGAGCCCTGTTCCTACTGAAGCTGGAAGGGGATGTTATAGAGAAAATATCACCTATCACCATGGCCTCCAACCAAACCCCTACCAACTCCTCCACCTCTTCAACTCCTGTCAGTATGATCAGCGGATTCAACAAGCCACCAACCCAGACAATTGTCTGGAACCAGCTGTCAAAAGCCTCTTTTTCCTCAGGGCCCAACACCAACTACTTGAAAAGATTACAGAGAGTTGTAATCTGGAAATCACTAATCAGGTCCTCTTTGCATGCAACTATAGACTTGGCCTAGAAGGGCCAGTAATGGTACCATCCACCTTCTCTTATCATCCCCATTTGACCATGCCTCCTTCTGCAGATCCCTATGCCGCTTCCAAATATCCTGACTCCAATACTTTCTCTCTTCTCAACTACTTTGAATGACAAACAGATAGAAATGGATACTCAAGACCCTCGCTCCAAGACCAGCTCACCTCCTCTCCCCTCCCCATATGACCTCTGAACCCAATACTGACTATGCCCTTGTATATCCTGAACCCACTCCCAATCCTGACATTAAGCCAAAGCCAGAACCCATCACCTCTCTCATCTCTCCCATCAACTTCATCCCCACTGCTAGCCTACAGACACCTAGAAACTTGATTCAACTCTGAAGTCAATGTAGTAGAAGTGACAGAAGAGGCAGAGGAAAGGGACAAGAACATATCTCCACCTCTGGAAGAGAATGAAGGCCTACTGAAGGGCAAATCACAGCTACTGACACCTGAGGATAAACCCATGGCAAGACTGATGGAGCATGTCTCTGCCTTGTGTGCAAGTTGGAGCACCATCTTCCCTGAAACTGTCTGAGCTATATGTGCAAGCAATGCCTTGAGCATGTGCCTGAACATATCACTGTGGGGTGCCCTAAGCAAAAATAGTCTTCACAACTTACAAATGGACAGCCTCATTTGGATAGTGGTGCTCTGTCAGACCATAATGATTATAATGATGATCTATATATCTTTGGCAATGGAGAGTAGTGAGAGCAAGTTTGTGGTGGAAATGGATGATGAACAGAGAGAGTTTCTGTTTATGGGGGTAGATCCAAACACTATGGACAAAAGGTCCTTTTGGGGATTACTAAAATATTTGAAAAATATTGCTAAAAACTAATATATTCTTCTGGGCAATATTTGCTCTAAACTTATTGTAAATTATTCTATATTAATAAAACATTTCCTTAATGCAATATTATAGGAATATATACTATCTTATTTACACTGAAAATAGTATTAAAATGTGCCCAAGTTATTGTGTTTTTCTGTACATCAAAAGTGTGAAATCTGGACCAAATTGGGCCAAAAATCCGGATTTTTTGGTTCTGGGAAAACAGAAGTAAAACTTAATCAAATTACCATATGCCCACCTAAAACAGTTGCAAAACAGTAGGAAAAAACAAAACTTTAATATATAAAATATTTGTGCTAAATGTGCCTAAAAACTAATGGAATATTTGATAATTTCCTCTTAGCTAGAAAATAGAAAAGTATCAAGATTTTAATCTAATTTCTATAAAATTTGGACAAAAAAAGTATAAAAGCAAAGGATATAATTTTAAGACTGTCTTTTTCATATCAAATCTATCTGTACTATATAAACATTTTCAGTTGACTAAATTCTTTGGGAAACTATCTCAAAAGAACCCTTTGTCCATAGTGAAAAAAGGTAACACTAGTGGAACTTAACAACACCATAGATGAATGGATGGCAGCTGGTTGGTCTCCAGACAAGTCAGAGGATTACAATGCAGAACTTTACAGAGACAGAGAATCTTAGAAAATATCTAGAACTAGAGTCTAGACTATAACTAGAGGGTAATGTTACAATTTCCCTCTTTTCATATACCTATGCTTCTCTTTCCACTTGAACATATCCATCTTTCCAGCCTTCTTTTTCATCTCCATTATGCTTCTTACTCTATTAGACACATACACACCTCCAGTTCTCATCTCCCTTCTCACTCTTGTAATATTAGATATGTAACATTCGCCAATAGTATCAGTAATTATTTATATTTACCTGATACTACTGATTACATACAAGCTATTAGATAGACATTGGTTGTATGTATTTAAGCGCTCATACTAGAGTCCAAGTTCTTCAGCTTGACCTGGTTAATATTATACTTGTGTCAACACAAGCGATTGAACTATTGACTTCTGAACCCATTCTCAAACTTGACTTGTGCCCTTTCTATCACCATTGATAGAAGAAGAGAGAAGCTTGTCATCTGCATGATGCAAGTAACATAACACTCTTCTGTTGTTTGCATTTACTGATTTGAACCCACAGGCTCAGCTGTTGCAGTGGAAAGAGTCTTTTGCAGAGGTCAAGATACTGTACCATTGTGCCAGGCAAGCCTGAATCCAAAGATCATTCAGATTCTGATGTTGGTTAAAAAATGACTACATCTTACTTGAGTACAGTGCAAAAAGAAACTTTGTCAATAGGTTACCTTTAACATATATATACAAGTTTTATCCTATTTGTTGACCTGTAACCTGTATTATGCCCATATTACTGCCTATACAGTGCCTAAAGGCAGATCACAGTTGTTTGATTTGGTGTAAATATCACAAAACAAAACTTCTCCTTCTCCTCCCATAGCTTCAATGACTAAGGCATGAAACTATGGCAAATTAAAAGGTATTACCCATAGGTATAAAGGTTGTAGAGGGCTAACAGTTTGAATGAGGTTGATCTCAATCACCCACACAAAAGTGAAACACTATGATGTCATATACTATATAAGGTAATTAGCACAGCCACTTCACCTGCCTGTTCTCATTTTGTCACCCAATTAATGATATTCATGTCCATCTTGATGTTATTTGGAATTCTGCAGTGTGATTTGAATTTATTGGCAGCATATGTAGCCTGCAGCATCTACTACCCCATCTTGATCTTGAATGTACATTGCATCATGTCTTTCTTTGGCAAGTATCCTGGGATCAACAATTCCATTGTTAACTGCATAATGAGATTTTACAGCATGAGATTTGGTGCTCCAGTGAGGCATGAAGGAAAGCTCAGAGTCACTGCTATGAGTTCTGCACTGAGCATTGGTAAACACATGGCCAGGCCTTAAAGAAGTGAAACACTATGGGAAAAAAAATTTTAAGAGCATAAATTGCATTTTCTCTTCAGACTTAATCACTAATTTTCAATATTTAGACATGTTTTATACAAAAATCACCAGCAAAGCAACTGTTGGTAATATGCATAACTTTTACCTTTTATTTTGCATGCAAATAGAGAATATTTTGCACTTTTATAGTTGAAAATGACATAAATAAGAGAATCAATCTAATACCCAACTTGAAGGAAGAATAAAAGCCTTCAATGATACACATATGAGAATATTATTGAGAAACAGTAATTTGTCCAAGATAAGACTAGTGGAAAACTACCCAAAAGATAACCTCCAAAAGTCTAACTCAGGTTGTTGTGCAAGTGTGGATTGATGTGATCAGAGTTGCCACACTTGAATGCCAACAAAACTCTTAGCTAGGTTAATTCTCTCTTATTGAAGTGTTCTGCCTTGAAGTGTTCACCTCCATAGGAGTATAGATGGGTTTGAAATTGGTTTATTTTACAAACACACATGAAACACACAAGAATACAGTACACAAAGCATGAACACAAGAGCTACAGTCCTATGCAAAGACTCAATAGCTGATATAGTCTAACCCTACAGAGTTCAAGACTTCTTTAAGACAACTACAGTACACAGTGTACTGGAAAAGGTCCTAGACCAGTTTCTACAAAGAGCTTAATCGCCAGCCCAATTCNTACTGGCAATCAGTATTTTTCAACCACTTCAGGCTCTAGCTTATTTAGTTGTGCAAGAGGCACAGGCTAGTTGAGACCTGAAATTGTAACCCAAACCAGAGATATAAGTAAAAGCTAGGAAGAGCTTAGTTTTTAATGCAAGAGGTGTGTTTTCCAATAAGAGAAACATTGTATCAGTCTACTAAGAGGGTAGCTGATTAGCTAAGAGGGCTATATTCAGGTACAAGAGGTACTTTTGTTCTCACTTAGAAGAAGTTTATTCTTTAGGCAGTTTCTGGTCAAAATCTATACCAGTATTTGCTTTCAAAGTGATTAATAAAACTACAAAACCAATAAATATTATACAAAATGAACACCCATTTTTGATCTGAGAAGTTGTTTTGAAGGCAATCATCTCTGAACTACTGAGTGAGACATTGAGAATTATTCTTGATGTTGCAGTAACAGTGAACCATGCCAAACCAACTTNTAGTGTGAGCTCTGAGCAGCTAGTCAAAGCAAGTAGTAGAGAAGGATATAAAATATTAGCAGAGTAATGGTTGATGGTAGGCCATACAAGGGTACCCAACCACTGCTAGTATGAAAATAAACAGCAAATCTGAACACAGAGGAGCATCCTGAAACCTGTAGGGAATAACACCACATAATACTTCTCTATTGAAAGCAAACCAAAGGGAATATTTTCACTTTTAACAATATTTACAATCTATACCAACTTGAAGGAAGAATAAAAGCCTTCAATGATACACATACAAGAATATTATTGAGAAACGGATATGAAACAGGATGACAAATTATTGGCAAGGGATACTCGAGATACCAAATGTCAAATTGAAGAATGAAATAGATGAACAGCTACCAGAAGGGTGCCTGTATCATGGAAGAACAGAAGATAAAGCTGTATAACGAGTCCATAGAGCAGATGATAGAAGACAGAGAGGGAAGGAACCATGGGGAGGGGCATGGAGGTATAATATTTTCAAATGGTGTCAGAAGGAGAGCTGTTTGATAGAGAAAATTGCAAATGGTTAGTGTCAGAAGACAGCACAATTTTCAAAGAAAAAGGATGAAAGAGATTATGGCTATGAAGCCTAACTACAATTGGACACTGTGACAGAGAAATTACCAAACACAGCTCAGTTTATATAATATTTAGCACCCAACTCAGTTTTATTTGTATGTGTGACAGATATATTAGATTATTTATGTTGTAGGGTATATAAGGGGACGTGTTTTGTAGGTGGAAAGCAGAAGAGATACTGCCCACTGATTACCAGAGTGTATGACATTGTTGTTCAGGTAGAAGAGCTACTGGCAATCAGTATTTTTCAACCACTTTGGGCCCTAGCTTATTTAGTTGTACAAGAGGCACAGGCTAGTTGAGACCTGAGATTGTAACCCAAACCAGAGATATAAATAAAAGCTAGGAAGAGCTTAGTTTTTAATGCAAGAGGCATGTTTTCCAATAAGAGAAACATTGTATCAGTCTACTAAGAGGGTAGCTGATGTACATCAGTATAGTCTGGTGTTTCAATATGAATCAGAGAGGGTTTCANTAAGTAGGCCAGAAACCACCAATTCCAATCTAATAAAGGAATAGATATCAGTGGTAATTTGTCTAAGATAAGACTAGTGGAAAACTACCCAAAAGATAACCTCCAAAAGTCTAACTCAGGTTGTTGTGCAAGTGTGGATTGATGTGATCAGAGTTGCTGCACTTAGAATGCCAACAAAACTCTTAGCTAGGTTGATTTTCTCTTATTGAAGCAATCTCTTTCAAAGTGTTCACCTCTAGAGGAGTATATATGGGTTTTAAAAGGGTTTATATCCAAACACACAAACACACACAAGAATATGGTGCACAAAGCACAAAACACAAGAGCTACAGTCCCACCAAAAGACTCAGTAGCCAGTATAGTCTGACCCTATGGAGTTCAAGACTTCTTTAAGACAACTACAGTATACAGTGTACTGGAAAAGGTCCTAGACTAGTTTCTACAAAGAGCTTAATCACAGGCCCAATTCCTTTGTTAAGACTCTAAGTGTGTCACAACCTGATACCCAACACAGGCCACACTCCAAAAGCCACCAGAACTTTTGGTGTAAAGTTATCTCTTAGAAAAGTGCCAAGTGCACTAAACACTACATATAAGGTGTTCTTTTAACATGGTTTTCTGATTGAGAAAACACTTAATCTTCTTGCAAAGAGAATTTTTATAAAACTATATATAAATTCTAAATTTCAATTATGTCCTCTCAACAAGAATATGCCTGGAGAATACTAAATTTTCAGCAGCAAAAGATATGGAATTTTCAAATTCTGAGAATTAATAGATAATACAATATATTAGAATAATTTCTATACTGAGAAAACATTAAATTTTCTCTGGTTGAAAATCCTCAGAAAATNTTTTACCTTTTATTTCACATGCAAATAGAGAATATTTTGCACTTTTATGGTTGAAAATGACATAGATAAGGGAATTGAGGACTAGTGTGAGCTCTGAGCAGCTAGTCAAAGCAAGTAGTAGAGAAGGATATAAAATATTAGCAGAGTAATGGTTGATAGTAGGCCATACAAGGGTACCTGGCCACTGCTAGTATGAAAATAAATGGCGAATCTGAACACAGAGGAGCATCCTGAAACCTGTAGAGAATAACACCACATAATACTTCTCTATCGAAAGCATACCAAAGGGAATATTTTCACTTTTAACAATATTTCCAATCTATACCCAACTTGAAGGAAGAATAAAAGCCTTCAATGATACACATATGAGAATATTATCGAGAAATGGATATGAAACAGAGGATGACAAATTTTCAGTGAGGGATACTTGAGATACCGAATGTCAAATTTAAGAATGAAATAGATGATCGGCTACTGGAAGGGTGCCTGTATTATAGAAGAATGGAAGACAAAGCTGTATGATGAGAAGGCAGCATGGCTGAGCCCACACATATGCTTTAGACACAGAAAAGGAAGCATATTGCATGTCCATAGAGCAGATGATAGAAGATGGAGAAGGAAGGAACTGTGTGGAGCAGTATGGAAGTATAATATTTTCAAATGGAGTCAGAAGGAGAGCTGTTTGATAGAGAAAATTGCAAATGGTTAGTGTCAGAAGACAGCACAATTTTCAAAGAAAAAGGATGAAAGAGATTATGGCTATGAAGCCTGACTACAATTGGACACTGTGACAGAGAAATTACCAAACACAGCTCAGTTTATATAATATTTATCACCCAACTCAGTTTTATTTGTATTTGTGACAGATATATTAGATTATTTATGTTGTAGGGTATATAAGAGAATGTGTTTTGTAGGTGGAAAGCAGGAGAGATNATAACTTTTACCTTTTATTTCACATGCAAATAGAGAATATTTTGCACTTTTATGGTTGAAAATGACATAGATAAGGGAATTGAGGACTAGTGTGAGCTCTGAGCAGCTAGTCAAAGCAAGTAGTAGAGAAGGATATAAAATATTAGCAGAGTAATGGTTGATAGTAGGCCATACAAGGGTATCTGGCCACTGCTAGTATGAAAATAAATAGTGAATCTGAACACAGAGGAGCATCCTGAAACCTGTAGGGAATAACACCACATAATACTTCTCTATTGAAAGCAAACCAAAGGGAATATTTTCACTTTTAACAATATTTACAATCTATACCAACTTGAAGGAAGAATAAAAGCCTTCAATGATACACATATGAGAATATTATTGAGAAATGGATATGAAACAGAGGATGACAAATTATTGGCGAGGGATACTTGAGATACTGAATGTCAAATTGAAGAATGAAATAGATGATCAGCTACTGGAAGAGTGCCTGTATCACAGAAAAATGGAAGACAAAGCTGTATAACAAGAAACCAGCACAGCTGAGCTTACATGTACACTTTAAACATAGAGATGGAAGCATATTATGTGTCTATAGGGCAGATGATAGTAGACGGAGAAGGAAGGAACTGTGCAGAGCAGCATGGAAGTATAATATTTTCAAATGGAGTTGGAAGAAGAGCTGTTTGATAGAGAAAATTGCAAATGGTTAGTGTCAGAAGACTGCACAATCGTTATAGGAAAAGAATAAAAGAGTTTATGGCTATGAAGCCTGACTACAATTGGACACTGTGACAGAGAAATTACCAAACACAGCTCAGTTTATATAATATTTAGCACCCAACTCAGTTTTATTTGTATGTGTGACAGATATATTAGATTATTTATGTTGTAGGGTATATAAGGGGACGTGTTTTGTAGGTGGAAAGCAGGAGAGATACTGCCCACCAATTACCAGAGTGTATGATGTTGTTGTTCAGGTAGAAGAGCTACCAGCAATCAGTATTTTTCAACCACTTTGGGCCCTAGCTTATTTAGTTGTGCAAGAGGCACAGGCTAGTTGAGACCTGAGATTGTAACCCAAACCAGAGATATAAATAAAAGCTAGGAAGAGCTTAGTTTTTAATGCAAGAGGCATGTTTTCCAATAAGAGAAACATTGTATCAGTCTACTAAGAGGGTAGCTGATGTGCATCAGTATAGTCTGGTGTTTTGATGTGAATCAGAGAGGGTTTCAGGCTAGCAGTGTCTAGAAGATTTGTCCTCTTGAGAATTGTTGCAGAACATAGCTAAGAGGGCTATATTCAGGTACAAGAGGTACCTTTGTTCTCACTTAGAAGAAGTTTATTCTTTGGGCAGTTTCTGGTTGAAATCTATACCAGTATTTGCTTTCAAAGTGATTAATAAAAACACAAAACCAATAAATATTATACAAATGAAACCCCATTTTCGATCTGAGAAGTTGTTTTGAAGGCAATCATCTCTGAACTACTGAGCAAGACATTGAGAATTATTCTTGACGTTGTGGTAACAGTGAACCATGCCGAACCAACTCGCAAACAAAACTGAGAATCAAGAACTTATATATACCTTTTTTTTGGGGGGTATTTTGGCACTACAGGCCTCGTGTTTTCATAGTAGAGGCATAGGTTTTTGAGCATCTTCATCTGGAGCCTACCACGAGGGTGGTTCTAGAGAATATTATCAGTGAATTGCTTATTGTGAAGAGATAAGCTTCAGAAAAGATGATTAGATAGAGAATATTAGTTAAGTCTTGAAGAGATTTGACNTATATAATATTTATCACCCAACTCAGTTTTATTTGTATTTGTGACAGATATATTAGATTATTTATGTTGTAGGGTATATAAGAGAATGTGTTTTGTAGGTGGAAAGCAGGAGAGATACTGCCCACCAATTACCAGAGTGTATGATGTTGTTGTTCAGGTAGAAGAGCTACCAGCAATCAGTATTTTTCAACCACTTTGGGCTCTAGCTTATTTAGTTGTGCAAGAGGCACAGGCTAGTTGAGACCTGAGATTGTAACCCAAACCAGAGATATAAATAAAAGCTAGGAAGAGCTTAGTTTTTAATGCAAGAGGCATGTTTTCCAATAAGAGAAACATTGTATCAGTCTACTAAGAGGGTAGCTGACATGCATCAGTATAGTCTGGTGTTTCAATATGAATCAGAGAGGGTTTCAGGCTAGCAGTGTCTAGAAGATTTGTCCTCTTGAGAATTGTTGCAGAACATAGCTAAGAGGGCTATATTCAGGTACAAGAGGTACCTTTGTTCTCACTTAGAAGAAGTTTATTCTTTGGGCAGTTTCTGGTTGAAATCTATACCAGTATTTGCTTTCAAAGTGATTAATAAAAACACAAAACCAATAAATATTATACAAATGAAACCCCATTTTCGATCTGAGAAGTTGTTTTGAAGGCAATTATCTCTGAACTACTGAGTGAGACATTGAGCATTATTCTTGATGTTGTGGTAACAGTGAACCATGCCGAACCAACTCGCAAACAAAACTGAGAATCAAGAACTTATATATACCTTTTTTTGGGGGGTATTTTGGCACTACAGGCCTCGTGTTTTCATAGTAGAGGCATAGGTTTTTGAGCATCTTCATCTGGAGCCTACCACGAGGGTGGTTCTAGAGAATATTATCAGTGAATTGCTTATTGTGAAGAGATAAGCTTCAGAAAAGATGATTAGATAGAGAATATTAGTTAAGTCTTGAAGAGATTTGACTTAAAACCACTAGAGATCTTAGAGACAAGTAAAGATCTAGAGTAAGGGCTAGTCAAGATTAGTCCAAAGAAACAAACCATTGAAGAATTTGTTCAAGGTTCCAGTCTACAGACAGAAGGAGCTTTGTCTAGTCAAGTCGAAGCTTCATTGTCATCACAGTCTAGTGTAGGAAGGAGAGTGACAAGGAGTCATACAAGAACTACAGGCTCACAGTTACTACAACCTGCAGAGAGTTTTACTAGAAGCAGAGTACCCATATATCCAACTTCAACATTTGGTACTGCAGAAAGATTTCCACAGTCACAAGAGGAATTTATTCTCAGTCCAGCACCTAGAAGATATAGATTAAGAGCACTACCTAATATACCATTAATACTTTCACCAAGAGTGTCTCCCAAACAGATGGAACAGAGCAGTAGTTCCAGCTCGGAAGAAGAAGAATATTTTGAACCAGATGAAGAAATTACAGAAGATATTACTGTAGCAGAACAGACTCACTATGTACAAGGTGTTCTTTTCATGCTATTAATACAAAGGAAATACACTCAGAATACTGCTATATATTCACTTCCAGACAACATTCAGAAAATTCTATTAGTTTCAAGCCATCATCACACATTGAAAACAGCAAGCATATTCTGTATTTTAATTTCCAGAAAAGTCCATGTTTTTTAATAATTTTATAACAATGAAATTATAAAATTATCCTTTAGTTTTCTAATTACAAATATACTAGATTCTCTGCCCTTATAAAATAGTGAGAAAACATTCAGAAAATAACTATGAAATTTTGAATTTTATATCAAGAAAAACAGGTTAAATACAAGAGGAAAATTATATGAAAACTATCTAAAAACTGCTGTAAGATATAGGATGCAGCAACTCTGATCATGCCAATCCACACTTGCACAACAACCTTTTGGAGGTTATCTTTTGGGTAGTTTTCCACTAGTCTTATCTTGGACAAATTACTGTTTCTCAATAATATTCTCATATGTGTATCATTGAAGGCTTTTATTCTTCCTTCAAGCTGGGTATGGATTGAAAATATTGTTAAAAGTGAAAATATTCCCTTTGGTATGCTTTCAGTAGAGAAGTATAATGTGGTGTGGTTCTCTACAGTTTTTGGGATGCTCCTCTGTGTTCAGATTCACTGTTTATTTTCATACTAGCAGTGGTTGGGTACCCCTATATGGCCTACTGTCAACCATTACTCTGCTAATATTTTGTATCCTTCTCTACTAGTTGCTTTGACTAGCTGCTCAGGGCTCACACTAGTCCTCAATTCCCTTATATATTTCATTTTCAACCATAAAAGTGCAAAATATTCTCTATTTGCATGTGAAAATAAAAGTAAAAGTTATACATATTAATGATTCCTCCCATGTGACTCAAACTCCTAGACAGTTCAAACAGTATGCTTATCACTGAGACAGTCACTCTTCTGATCTGTTTCAGCCACACAGAAGTTTTTCATCTGGATTTCTATATCACCTGACTAGATTCAGAGTGCAATCTAGTGCTAGAATATAACTGGCTCACCTGCTACAATTCATTAATTGACTGGGCTGAGGGCAGTATTACATTTTAGCACCTCAACACATCCTCTTCTCTCTCCACAGCTCCATGACCTGCATCAGCTGAGTCTGACACCTCATCAGACACTATGCCACTCTCTATTTTGCCTAAACCTTGTACAACACTCCCCTTGTCTACAAGGAAGCCACATAAGCCCTCCTGGCCATACAAACTAATCTACACCTTACCTAAAACTCATGCTGCAGAAGCATCCATCTTTATCATTTCCACTGCAGCATTCCTTCACACCTGTAATGAGCCCAGTGCATAGCAATTCACCCTCTATGCTACAGACCTGAGTACAGAGTCTTCTGGTAACACTACATACAAGGTGTTCTTTTAACATGGTTTTCTGATTGAGAAAACACTTAATCTTCTTGCAAAGAAAAGTTTTAAAAAACCATATATAAATCCTAAATTATTCAAAATATTATATTTATTTTCTGAATGTTTTCTCACTATTTTATAAGGTAGAAAATCTAGTATATTTATAATTAGAAAACTAGGGGATAATTTTATGGTTTCATAGTTATAAAATTATTAAAAAACACAGACTCTTCTGGAAATTAAAATACAGAGTATGCCTGCTGTTTTCAATGTGTGATGATAACTTGAAACCAATGGAATTTTCTGAATGTTGTCTGAAAGTGAATAGATAGTGGTATTGTGAGTGTATTTCCTTTGTATTAATAGCATGAAAAGAACACCTTGTACATAGTGTTAGTACACTACAGTTTACTTGTAGATTACAACCTCTTTCTGCTTCTGATGGATCAGCTGTGGACCTTCGACTTGCTGTAGGTTCTTGTCTGCCTTCTAGTTCACTGCTCTGACAGACAACCTCTCAATTGTTGCATCCGAGTTGTAGTAAAGGTGATGGACTCCATGCATTTTCTCTTGCTCGCCTGGTAACAGGAATCTTTCAATCAGTTTGCAGATATATAAGGCTTTTATGCTGCATAGGTTGTCTGCTCATGTTCGAGCTGCAACCAAATGATCCACAATCTATTGATTGTGAATTGAGTCATAAGGATTGATTTTATAAGCTTTTGTAATTGAAATCCACCTCTTACAGTGGGCTCCAAATGAAGAGACAAGAACTCTGTCTTCTATGAAGAACTGCTACATGCTATCTTCACTCTAAAATGCACTCTAAAAGGGCCTCTGCAACTGAAGAGCTGCTACAAAACCCACCCACCCACACACAACACACACCAAAACCCCCAATAGAGGCTTCTAAGAGTGATAAAGTACTGTATAAGTCTACTAGGAGACTGAGTCTATCTCAAGTGCAATTCAGAGTGTCAAATGGGACAGAACTCTTTATATTTCAATTGAACAGCTTAGGTGGGTATAAGATGATAGTGTTACATTACTTGCGCAGCAATGTCAACTCAACCACTCTAACGAAGTGTCGTCTTCACTTAAGCAGCTGATCAGGTTCAAGTTCGAGTTCGTTCAGCTGTTGCTGAAGTTCAGAAGTCCCTCTATTGTTGCGTTGACACAAGCTAGTATTAACCAGGTCAAGCTGAAGACTCTAAGTCTCAGCTTGAGCACTTAAATATGTTACAACTGTTCTAATACGTGCTACATACATAAGAGCGGTAAGTCCAATGTTTACATAAGAATTCCCGAGGTCGTCGGAATATGAGTAATACCCGAGCTTGTCAGGGTATGAATAATACAAGAAGATAGACGAAAAGGGGAGTGGAAAGGCATGAGTCTGATGATAATGAGAAGCATGTGGAGAGAAGAAGAAGGGGGCTGGGAAGGTGTATGAGTCCAATAGAGAGAGAAGCATAGAGTGAAAAGGAAAGAAAACATAACATTACCCCCTCAACAAGGGGCAAACTCTGTGTTGCCAACATCTACGATTCTCCATCACTGTACAGCTCCGTGTCATAGTCATATGACATATCCGGCATCTCGTCCACCATCCCCATTCTTGGTGTTGCTGGTATGATGGCAGACAGTTGCCATCCCATGGCCATTCGTTCCTCGACTGAAAGCAGTCTTGCCTTCTGGGGATCCACCCCTACGAATAGTAACTGCACGTCTCGATTGTACTCCTGAACCAATGTCTCAACACTCTCCTCCGAGATTGTCATAGGGCTCATCGTCATAACAGCGATCATCTGACATAGTGTCTGTACCCAAATCAGACCCTTGGTGCGCAATGCAGCAAGACCTTCATTGGTCAGGGCAGTGGCTAGATGTATGTCCAGGTTGAGTTTTGAAGCATCGACGGCACATGTACTGTGGGCAATGTCAGGCGAAATGGCGTTCCAGTCCACACACAGGGCAGAGATGCGGTTGACGAGTTGCATCATCGGGGTCTGGACCAGAGTCGGACTTCTCAAGCTGAGCCTTGGTGGGCCGTTGCCTTTTTTGGGGGTTTGGTTCTCCCGATCTTCGTCCTCGGCCTTGTCCTCGAACTCCTCAAGATCGACCTCCCCTCCAACCGTGGGGATATGCTCCACCTTCTGGAGGAACTGAGGCCTCAGGTGTCTGAAGATTTTGGAGGTCAACAGCAGTCGAAGTTCCAGGTTGGAGCGAGGAGGCGGGGTCGATTGACTTGACCTTAGGCTTGATGTTGGGATCGGGAGTGGGGTCAGGATAAACGAGGGCATTGTTGGGATCGGAGGCGGAATGGGCAACGGAGGGGAGTTGAGTTTCGGCAGGTAAGAGTTCGGAGGTGAGTCTGGAGATGAGACTCCGAGTGTCGTTGATGTCGGGATGAGGGTATCCATTCCCATTGGTTCTTCGTCCAAGTTGGTCGATGAGGCTGAAGGAGAGGGGATCAGGGTAGACTGACATTTCTCTGGGATCTGCAGGAGGGGGCATGGACAAATGGGGATGATACGGGAATGTAGACGGTACCATAATGGGACCCGTGAGCCCCAACTGATAGTTGCAGGCATACATCACCTGGTTCGCAATTTCGAGGCTGCAGCTTTCAATGATTCTTTCAAAAAGCTCGCATTGGGTCCTGAGGAAAAACAGGCTTTTGATGCAGGGTTCCAGTCTGTTGTGCTGATCAGCAGCAGCTCAGATCTGGTCGTCGTATTGTTCGGAATTAAAGAGGTGAAGTAATTGGTAGGGGTTGGGCTTAAGGCTGTTTGGGTAGGTGATGTTCTCTCCATATCGTCCTTCCCCTGACACAGTAGGAACAGGGCTCAGGACTCGGGCTGACTGGCTGCTAGAAGCAGAAGAGGAAGAGGCGGCAGCGGTTGCATTGGACATGGTTAATCTGGAGTGGGGATAGGGTCTCTGGGTTTTACCTGATGTTTTTTTATATATTCCTTGAGGAGGTCTAGGCAGTTCACCATTCCCTCCATTTGAATCCATTGATTATGAGACGAGTCGTACCCGGTGTATGAAACTAAAAACTCCCGGGGCCGTTTCCTCGGTCTATGTCCCACAACCGCTTCTACTTCGTATTCTTCGAATCCTTTGATAAGATCCGGGGGTGGTTCTGTGAAGCTTGGTCTGTGGGCCTTGGTCTCTTTGAACGGCGATAAAAGGGCTGCGTGGAAAACAGGGTGAATCTTCCATTGGTGTGGTAAGTCGAGCCTGTACATCACTAGTCCCAGGGCTTCGAGTACCCTGAACGGCCCTTCCCATTTTGGAGCTAACTTCTTCGAAGGGTATCCCGTGGCCAGGTTCTTTGCTTCTAGCCATACCTTTTGTCCTTCCTTAAATGTATCTAACTTCTGCTTTTCTCTTCGTATCATCCGTTGTCTTGCGAGTTCCAATAGACTTGCAGTTTCTTCCCTGATTCGTTTTAGCTCTTGAAGCTGTTCTTCTACCGAAGGGATTGTCGTTCTTTCGAATATGGTTGGGAGCGGGCGAGGATGATATCCCATCATCATGAAGAACAGAGATTTCTTGAGAACAGAATGAGTTCAGTTGTTATGTGCAAACTCTGCTAAAGGGAGGTATTCCTTCCATCGAGTTTGTTCTTTCGAGCAGAACGCTCTGAGGTAGACTTCAATCTCCTGATTGACTCGTTCGGTTTCTCCATCTGTTTGTGGGTGAAACACCGTGCTCATCAAATGCTTGATAGACAGTTGTTTTCCCATTTCTTGAAACACTTCTGCAGCAAATCTGGGGTCTCGATCTGATATGATGCGATCTGGTAGTCCGAACCTTTTGTAGAGATGTTGAATTAACAGCTCCACTATCTTCATGGCGTCTGTTGTCTTGGTGCATGGAGTAAAAATTACCCCCTTCGTAGAGGAGTGGTCCACCACGACAAGAATACAGTCCATGCTGTCACATTCAGGTAGGTCCATGATCAAGTCCATCGTGCATGTTTGAAATGGAAAGGAGTTTGGTGTGGCGTTGATTGGTTGTATGGGTGTCCTCATAGGGTGGGTGTTAATCTTCGATTGTTGGCATACAATGCAACCATCAACGAAGGATTTGATGAATTTTGTCATTCCTGGCCACCAGAAGTCCCTCTGTACCTGTTCAGCCATGTTCCATTGACCTGGATGTCCCACGCCTGGTGTCTCGTGTATGGTTTGAACCACGCGATGACAGAGATCCGTGTCATTCGGTACGTAGACCCGATTCTGAAAGAAGAGTAGACCCTCTTCGATCCTCCAGTCTGACAAGGCGGATTTGATTGGCGGCACACCTTCCTGCAATAATTGCTCTAAGGCCGACTTGTGAAAGTCATCCAGGCCCAATTGATCTATGATGTCTTCCTTCATTCCCAGATTGATTCTCTTGATAAAAAGTCGATCTGGTAGCATGACGATATCCTCGTTGTCAGTGTCCACTTCATCTTGCTCATTACTCCGTCGTGACAAAGCGTCGGCTTGAGTGATTGATTTTCCTGGAACATGTACCAGTCCTAGATCAAATTCTGATAGGAAAAGGCTCCACCTGGCTTGTCGTCTGTTCAGCTTCTGTGCCATTCGAATGTACGTCAGATTTTTGTGGTCTGATAGAATTACGATCTTGAATTTCCCTCCCATGAGGTAGTGTCGCCACTCCATCAACGCCCTATAGATGGCCAACAATTCGCGATCGTAGATCTCATAGTTCTGTTCCATAGGTGACAGGGATTTCGAAAGGTATCCACATGGGTGCCATTCACCGTCTGTTCCCTTTTGCCTAAGAACGGCGCCTGTAGCCCATTTGGAAGCGTCGGCCTCTATAATGAAGGGCTTATCGATGTCCGGCATGATNTAAAGCTGTGTGAAGGGCTAAATCAACACTGCACAGGGCTATAGAGTGCAAGTACCAGTCAGTGCTTGAGCCTGCATCTACAAGTAGAGCTCTTTATATACAGAATGATAATTGGAAATAATGAAATAAGAGATAAACAAATGTAATCTAGTTTTAGAGTATAAATCATACACCTTCATGCATAAAAGTCTGATCTCACATAGCAATTAGCTATGTTAGGTATATTTGGTGACCAAACAGTCAGTTTACTGTGTTTTTGGACCCTGCACAGAGCATTGCTGGGTCTAACGATCCTCCATATAGCTACTTCTGCATAGCCACTGGCACTGGACTGGCTTTGTACATGGGTATTGCTTCCCTTTCTGCTGGTTTACTTTCGTGTGGCCACTTTCTACCATTGGATTGGTAGATATTGTGGTCTAGACATCCATTGTATTCAATCTCCTTCTGTCCCACATACAATTGTGTGAGTCATTTTTGATTTCCTACATGTGTGTTGCCCATTATTGGTCCCATATACACCTGGATAGGTCATTATATCTGCCTGGGAGTGGCTTCGAAGCTCTGCATAGGAACAAGTTCCAACCATGTATTAGTTTTGATAGTAATAATCAAGCATTCAGTCTATTGACACATTATCATGCAATGTGATCACAAAGTGAACAATCTAGTGCACTTAGATTGTGGATCCTGCTGATATCTATTCCTTTGTATTCAGAATTAGTGGTTTCTGGCCTGTTTTATTGACCAAGGACCCTTACAGCAATGCTTCACTGTAATGTAGAGGGCTAGTATAGTCTACTAACCTCATCTAAATTGTGTTACAGTGTCAATTATTAGACTTATTAGACTCAGTGCTTAAGCTTAGACACTGTATTAGAGCTCTTGGGTTATCAAGTCATATGAATATCACATGTACTCTTGGCTCTTTTTCTAGTATTTGACATGAAAAGTACACAATTTCATGTCTAGGCCAAAATTAGGCACATCACTGTTTGAAAATATTACACTTCCATGCTGCTCCACACAGTTCCTGCCTTCTCTGTCTACTATCATCTGCTCTGTGGACATGTAATATGCCTCCATTCTCATTCTAAAATGTACACATAAGCTCAGTCGTGCTATCTTCTCATCATATAGCTTTGTCTTCCACTTTTCTGTGATACAAGCACCTCTCCAGTAACTGATCATCTATTTCATTCATCTAATTTGATATTGGTATCTCAAGTATCCCCCACCAATAATTTGTCATTCTCTGTTTCATATCCATTTCTCAGTAATATTCTCATTGATGTATCATCAAAGGCTTTTATTCTTCCTTCAAGTTGGGTATGGATTGAAAATATTGTTAAAAGTCAAAATATTCCCTTTGGTATGCTTTCAATAGAGAGGTGTGATGTGGTGTAGTTCCCTACAGGTTTCAGGATGCTCCTCTGTGTTCAGATTCACTGCTTATTTTCATACTAGCAGTAGTCAGGTACCTCTGTATGGCCTACCATCAACTATTACTCTGCTAATATTTTGTATTCTTCTCTACTACTTGCTTTGACTAGCTGCTCAGGGCTCACACTAGTCCTTAATTCCCTTGTATATTTTATTTTTAACCATAAAGGTGCAAAATATTCTCTATTTGCATGTGAAACAAAAGGTAAAAGTTATGCATATCACTGGAATTCTGAGTAAGAGCATAATATAGCATATTGAATGGCTGCATAGTGCCTCTGGGACCCATGACTAAACTGGGGACCTCTGAAAGAGAATTTAGAGAGAAGGAATTAAGCAGATATAAGAAAGAAAAGCTTTACCTTGGAGATTTTGTGTAAGCATAGGGTGACCCAGCTTTTCGAAAATGTTCATGACTCAGGTAGTGCTAGTCCACAGAGCATGAACATGTCCAGTGTGATCCCTGAATAGTGAAGAGAGATCGATGTCATGGATAGTCCTTGGTTCAGATTCATTGGCAGCATCCTGGATAAATAAAGAAATACATGATAAAAGATTGACTAGAAAGAAGGGATAACTTACATTGTCTTCTTTGGGAGCTTCAATAGGGGTCTTGATGGGGACATCAACAGCCTTGCCCTTGCCTTTGTCTTTGGAAGGAGCTTCAGGTAACTTGATGTTGTCAAGAGATGTGTCCTAGAAGAAAGGATTAGCCTGAGAGAAATGAATATTAGATCTAATATGTACCTGTTCATGATCAGAGGGGACTGTTGATGGAGTAATAGCCATGGTCTTCTTGTGAGAACTGGTTTGGACATCCTAAAAGAGAAGATTAAATAAAAAGGAAGAAGACATAAAAGAGGGAAGCTTACTTGGACCAGTGCCTTATCTTTGAGCTGCNGTTTCATATCCATTTCTCAGTAATATTCTCATTGATGTATCATCAAAGGCTTTTATTCTTCCTTCAAGTTGGGTATGGATTGAAAATATTGTTAAAAGTCAAAATATTCCCTTTGGTATGCTTTCAATAGAGAGGTGTGATGTGGTGTAGTTCCCTACAGGTTTCAGGATGCTCCTCTGTGTTCAGATTCACTGCTTATTTTCATACTAGCAGTAGTCAGGTACCTCTGTATGGCCTACCATCAACTATTACTCTGCTAATATTTTGTATTCTTCTCTACTACTTGCTTTGACTAGCTGCTCAGGGCTCACACTAGTCCTTAATTCCCTTGTATATTTTATTTTTAACCATAAAGGTGCAAAATATTCTCTATTTGCATGTGAAACAAAAGGTAAAAGTTATGCATATCACTGGAATTCTGAGTAAGAGCATAATATAGCATATTGAATGGCTGCATAGTGCCTCTGGGACCCATGACTAAACTGGGGACCTCTGAAAGAGAATTTAGAGAGAAGGAATTAAGCAGATATAAGAAAGAAAAGCTTTACCTTGGAGATTTTGTGTAAGCATAGGGTGACCCAGCTTTTCGAAAATGTTCATGACTCAGGTAGTGCTAGTCCACAGAGCATGAACATGTCCAGTGTGATCCCTGAATAGTGAAGAGAGATCGATGTCATGGATAGTCCTTGGTTCAGATTCATTGGCAGCATCCTGGATAAATAAAGAAATACATGATAAAAGATTGACTAGAAAGAAGGGATAACTTACATTGTCTTCTTTGGGAGCTTCAATAGGGGTCTTGATGGGGACATCAACAGCCTTGCCCTTGCCTTTGTCTTTGGAAGGAGCTTCAGGTAACTTGATGTTGTCAAGAGATGTGTCCTAGAAGAAAGGATTAGCCTGAGAGAAATGAATATTAGATCTAATATGTACCTGTTCATGATCAGAGGGGACTGTTGATGGAGTAATAGCCATGGTCTTCTTGTGAGAACTGGTTTGGACATCCTAAAAGAGAAGATTAAATAAAAAGGAAGAAGACATAAAAGAGGGAAGCTTACTTGGACCAGTGCCTTATCTTTGAGCTGCCGTTGTTTAGAAGGTTTGTTGCCCATAGAACCTGTCTTATCCTTCTTGGACAATTTGAGGGCCTGAGAAATGAATAAGTGATAAACAAGAAAACAAATATATAAGATGACATACTGGAGCATCTATATGTTGACATTTGGTACCATGGGAAGAGCTAGCTTCAGAGGTTGGCCTCACAATGGGATGATGAATGGCACCAGATTTCTGGGACTAGATATGTCAGCTGAAAAAAAAAAAAAAAAAAACCAAAGAAAGATCAAATATACCTTTGAAGAAAGGACCTTGGATTTAGAAATAGGCTTTAAGAGTGGCGGAGTAGACTCATCATGGAAAGAGTTGTTGGATCTGTCAGCCTTATGTGTCTTGGCGGGTTTGTCATTGGGTTTGTCAGCCTGGCTTCCTTCTGTGTCCTGATCATTATCGCTGCTTTCTTCAGATTCAGAGTTGGTGCAAGTGTAGTTGATGTCAGTATTGTCAATGGGCAAAGCGAACTCCACTTGATATAAGGACATGACTTCCTTAAAAGATGGAAGATCAGATTGGAGAGAGCAGGCCTAGAAAGTGAAAAGATTAGAAACAGAGCAAAGCAAATAGATGAAAGAACAAATGTACCTTATATAGACACTTTTTGAGCCAAAAGCATACCACATTGTTGGAAAGCATAGCTGACAAAAGTTCCGAAGGGACATGAACCTTATACTGGCCCCATAGTGTATTGAGCAGGTCTTCTAGAGTGAGGATCAAGAAGATACAAGGGAGTGGGTACCAAAGTCAGATAGCATCATCTATAAGCTTTGGCTAAGAGAAAAAACAAGATTAGTAAAGAAACAGAAAGAAAAAGAAAATTATATACACATGAAGTTTCGGAAGAGTGCAGACTGGTTATCTTTCAATAGTCATAAGAGCTCATTGCCCTCCTTACTCTGGCAAATCACAAATGAGATCTTCCAAAACATGCCATGAATCTTGAGAGTGGCCTTCCAAATAGTCTCCAGTTGTGAGATAAGCAGATAGCTAATAGATATGGGAGTAGTAGTTCCAGGCATTGCATTAGTTGTATGAAGGACAGAGACACTAGAGGAAGAGGCAGCCATGATAAAAGGCACAAACAATGAGAGGATAGACAAGTACAGAAGAAGGGGAAAGAGAAGAAAGAAATAAACAATAGCCCTTACCTTCAGATCTTTATATGTTCAGAATCAAACACAAGAATCCTACAGAAGGATAGAATGAGAAATGAACTTACCTGATTGAGTAAGAGACCAGGTTGAGAAAGAGAATCAGACCAGAGTGAGATTTATAATTTACATACTAATGAGCACTTATAGACACAGGGATCTCAGAGATCAATTAGAAAATCCACTAAGTCCAGCACCTCAGAAGAAAAGTATACAACTTATGATAGACATTGTTCTCTTGAGATATTGGGGTACTATTGGAAAGAGCTGAATTTTGTCGTTATGAGAGTGGTTAGTACATCTCCACAAGTCTCTAGTTTGAAAAAGTCAAACAAATAGATGATGGATTGGGGACAATTTTGTTTGGGGGGAGATAATACACCAATTTTATATATCTTTCAATTTCTACACATATGAGTGTTGTTTGAATGTATTTAAACAGTTGGAATGATAAGAAACATGGAAATAGAAGAACTGATATGAGCCTGAGTAGTCAGTCACAACCTATATATACTTGATAGCACGAAGCTATAAGTTAATTGTACTTACAGTATGCTCCACATGAGTACCAAGTCACTTATAGACTCTCCAAACTGTGCCTTGAGCCTCCTGAAACCTGTAGAGACCTCTATATGGTATGTTCAAGAGAGACACATTGGTAGTTGAACATATATATGGTATATCAAGGGGATATTTTACTTTTAAACAACTTTCATTTGCTCTCAGAGAGCTCCTGTTACAGTTTTTCATTAGATGCTCTACTATTTCTTCTTCTCTTTTATGTAATCTACTAACTGGGTAACTTAGCATCCAACTCTATGCTTTTTCTTAACATCTGGACAAATCCACATTCCCAGCTCCCCTTTCTAGTATATCTTATCTCTTCTCTTCTTTTCCTTCTATCAACTTTGACCTTGTTCTTTTCTATAACATTATGATATCATCCTTCCATTATTCTTCATTGTTCTTTCTACAACCTTCCAATATGTTCCATATCATACAAACAAGTAGATACAAGAGATGTATAAAGAGTAGCTAGAATATGGTCAAGGCTCTTCAGCTTGACCTAGTTAATCTATTGACTTGTGTCTAAAGCAACAAATGATCTTCTGAACCTCAGTTTATCTGAGTGAACTTAAACTTGAACCTTGAATTTCTGACATCACTAAGTCTTGTGGTGTTAGAGGTAGTTGTCGTTGCTGTGCAAGTAATGTAACAAAAGGTCAAGCTGATTGTTGCTGACCTACCCAGGTTTAGGCATCATTACCAAACTGAACCACGATGCCACCTAGGGCCCGTCTCTTGGCCCAAGAAGAACAAGAACTTGATGATGCTCTTGAAGTAGCTCAGCAGCTATTAAACCCTGATCCAACCCAAACTCCATGAACAGTCACCTGTAGTGAACGAAAGCAAGCCATTGAAGGTCTCCAAAAGCTTGAAGAACACTCTGAAGTAAGATCCAAAGCTAAGTCTTCACACGAATCTGAAACAGAATTCCTGAGAGTTAAAGATCTATTTCCCACACCCCCAGAACCAGAAATAATGACACCAAGTAGAAGCACTGATATAAAGCCAAAAGTAGAAACAGGTGATGGAGAACAGAAATGGGTGCTTAGCATCGCCACTTCAGTGCTTGAGGGTATTGATAGCAAGAAAGATGAACCTGGAAAGACGCCTGTCCCAGACGTGTATCTAGGAGACCACAAAGATACCCAATGATTCCTCCTTGACCTCGAACTCTACTTTCAAATGAACTCTATGAAAGCCAACACTGACAAAAAGAAGAAGATGCTTCTTCTTTCCTTATTGAAAGGAGGAACTAGTGAATAGAAAATAAGGGAACAAATCAGAATGTTTTCCCAGAAAGATGATTCAGACGACAAGAAGAAGGAAGCCAAAGAATCTTGGGACAGTTTCCAGAAGAGATTCAGAGCTGACTGGCAACCCATCAATGTTGCCAGAGAAGCACAGATGAAGATCGAGGATCTTAGAATGAAGGATTGAGCGGATGACTATGTCAACAAGTTCTGTCTTATTGCTATGGAGACAGGATATGATGACATGGCCTTGATAAAGTTTTTTAAAGAAGAACTTCCTGGATTGCTCCAAGACAAGATCATGCTCAGGTCCAAAGGAGCACCAGATACACTTGAAGACTGGTATAAGTTTGCCATCAGATATGACAACCAGTACAAATTAGCTATGGCCAACAAGAAACGAAGAACTACAACAAGAGATGCCGTGAAACCAAGGATAGTTCAGAAAGAGAAAGAGACCGTGATTAATAGAATCTTGTCAGAATCAGACAAGAAAGATTATTTGGCTCAAGGGAAGTGTTTCCATTGTGCAAAAACTGGTCACATCTCATGAGATTGTCCCCAAAAGGGACAGACTGAACAAACAAACCTTTCTAAGGTTCCGCTGAAGAAATTATCAGGCAAAGACGCCTTCATGAAGATTAAAGCAATGGTACTAGAACAAGGAGAAGAAGAACAAGAGGAGATCTTTGATCTCATGGCAAAAGAGGGTTTTTAAAGGGGCAGAAGAGACCGACACTCTTGCTGCCAGCAATTATGATCTCGAAAGTTGTATTAGCTAAGTCTACCAGAAATTCCATGTGCATACCTCTTACATACAACGTCAGGACAGAAATCATTGAAATAAAAGCCCTGATCGATTCAGGAGCTGGAGGACGCTTCATTAGCAAAGAAGAAGCAAGGCACATCAAGAAGCCTTAGATGAAATTGGAAAAGCCCATCAAAGTGTATAATGTTGATGGCACATGGGACAAGACTGGTTGGATTACACATTCTGTCATGATAGATTTTTCCATTGGCAGCAAATCTATAACTGAGACACTCCTCATCTCAGGGTTAGGACCAGAAAGGATTATTCTAGAGCTGCCTTGGCTTCAGAATCATAACCCCGATATTGATTGGGTCACTGGCATTATTTGATTCAGACCAAGATGAAAGATCTTAGTCTGAAGGCCAATAAAACATTTTAACGGAATATTGGACAAGGTCAATAACAGTGACATATTGATTCATTCTTTCATTCAAGAATGAGAAGATAACGATGAGATTCGAATCAATGCTAAGTTATCCACTTCTCAGGTGTTGGCACAAGCTCACAAAACCAAGTTGAAACCATTAGAAGAACTCCTTCCCCCCTACCTTTCTGATTATACCAACAGGTTTGAAAAGAAAAAGTCTGAACGATTCCCGCCTTCACAACCTTATGATTATGCCATTGATCTCAAACCCAATTTTAAACTGAAAGATTGCAAGGTCTACTCATTATCACCAAAGGAACAAATCGAACAAGACAAGTTCTTAGAAGAAAACCTCTGGAAAGGATACATTCAACCATCGAAATCTCCTATGGCTTCCTCTTTCTTCTTTATTGCAAAAAAGAAAGCAGGGGCATTGCGACCTTGTCAAGACTATTGGGATCTCAACAACAGAACCATAAAGAATCGATATCCTCTTCTATTGGTCACCAATCTCACAGACAAATTAAAAAACACGGAAATGTTTACAAAGTTGGACTTACAAAACAGGTACAATAATATCTGGATCAAGGACAGAGATCAGTGGAAAGCAGTGTTCAAAACCCCAAAAGGCCTTTTCAAACCAACAGTCATGTTCTTTGGACTAATGAATTCACCAGCTACTTTCCAAGCCTTTATGAACGACATTCTGAAGGACTTCATTGATGAAGGATGGTGTGTCATATACATGGACAACATTCTGATCTTCTCAGATGAACAGTGAATTCATTAATTGTGAACATGACATGTCCTAGAATGATTATGAGAAAATGACCTGTTCCTCAAACTGGAAAAATGTGAATTCGAAGTCACAAAAATGCTATTTTTAGGAATGGTCATCACACCAGGACATATTGAGATGGATCCTATGAAGTTAGCAGGAATCAAAGATTGGGAAGCTCCAAAAACAGTTAAAGGTGTGAGATCGTTCTTGGGATTCACAAATTTCTACCGGAAATCCATAGGGAAATACACGGAGTTAGCAAGACCACTCTATGATTTAACCAAGAAAAACATAGTCTTCAAATGGACAAGACACTGTCAAATTGCATTCAATGTCCTCAAAGCAAAGTTCTTACAACAACTGATCTTAAAAATACCAAATGACGAACAACCATTTGTGATCAAAGCAGACACATTGAAATGGGCAACAGGAGCAGTACTACGACAAAAAGGACCAGACAGAGAAATGCATGCATGTGGATACATCTCTCATGCATTTACACCAGTAGAACGGAACTACGAAATTTACAATCGAGAGCTGTTAGCAATCGTCAATGCCTTACAAGCATGGCAACATTACCTACTCAGATCTCCTCACCTGGTGACGATCCTCTCTGATTACAAAAACTTGACTTGCTACCAATGATATGCATAACTTTTACCTTTTATTTCACATGCAAATAGAGAATATTTTGCACTTTTACAGTTGAAAATGACATATACAAGGGAATTGAGGACTAGTGTGAGCCCTGAGCAGCTAGTCAAAGTGAGTAGTAGAGAAGGATACAAAATATTAGCAGAGTAATGGTTGACGGTAGGCCATACAAGGGTACCCAACCACTGCTAGTATGAAAATAAACAGCGAATCTGAACACAGAGGAGCATCCTGAAACCTGTAGGGAAACACACCACATCACACCTCTCTATCAAAAGCATACCAAAGGGAATATTTTAATTTTTAACAATATTTTCAAACCACACCCAACTTGAAGGAAGAATAAAAGCCTTTGATGATACATCAACAAGAATATTACCAAGAAACAGATATGAAACAGAGAATGACAAATTATCGGCAGGGAATACTTGAGATACCGATAATCAAATTAGAGGAATGAAATAGATGATTGGTTACTGAAAAGGTGCCTGTATCACAGAAAGCGGAAGACAAAGCTGTATGACGAGAAGATAGCACAGCTGAGCTTATACATACACTTTAGAGGTGAAATGGAAGCATATTACGTGTCCACAGAGCAGATGACAATAGATGGAGAAGGAAGGAACCATGTGGAGTGGCATGGAAGTATAATATTTTCAAACAGAGTTGGAAGGAGAGCCGTTTGATTGAGGAAATTGCAAACAATTAGTGTCAGGAGACTGCACAATCGTTATAGAAAAAGAATAAAAGAGATTATGGCTACGAAGCCTGACTACAATTGGACACTGTGACAGAGAAATTACCAAACACAGCTCAGTTTATATAATATTTAGCATCCGACTCAGTTTTATTTGTATGTGTGACAGATATATTAGATTATTTATGTTGTAGGGTATATAAGGGGACGTGTTTTGTAGGTGGAAAGCANACTGGAAAAATGTGAATTCGAAGTCACAAAAATGCTATTTTTAGGAATGGTCATCACACCAGGACATATTGAGATGGATCCTATGAAGTTAGCAGGAATCAAAGATTGGGAAGCTCCAAAAACAGTTAAAGGTGTGAGATCGTTCTTGGGATTCACAAATTTCTACCGGAAATCCATAGGGAAATACACGGAGTTAGCAAGACCACTCTATGATTTAACCAAGAAAAACATAGTCTTCAAATGGACAAGACACTGTCAAATTGCATTCAATGTCCTCAAAGCAAAGTTCTTACAACAACTGATCTTAAAAATACCAAATGACGAACAACCATTTGTGATCAAAGCAGACACATTGAAATGGGCAACAGGAGCAGTACTACGACAAAAAGGACCAGACAGAGAAATGCATGCATGTGGATACATCTCTCATGCATTTACACCAGTAGAACGGAACTACGAAATTTACAATCGAGAGCTGTTAGCAATCGTCAATGCCTTACAAGCATGGCAACATTACCTACTCAGATCTCCTCACCTGGTGACGATCCTCTCTGATTACAAAAACTTGACTTGCTACCAATGATATGCATAACTTTTACCTTTTATTTCACATGCAAATAGAGAATATTTTGCACTTTTACAGTTGAAAATGACATATACAAGGGAATTGAGGACTAGTGTGAGCCCTGAGCAGCTAGTCAAAGTGAGTAGTAGAGAAGGATACAAAATATTAGCAGAGTAATGGTTGACGGTAGGCCATACAAGGGTACCCAACCACTGCTAGTATGAAAATAAACAGCAAATCTGAACACAGAGGAGCATCCTGAAACCTGTAGGGAAACACACCACATCACACCTCTCTATCAAAAGCATACCAAAGGGAATATTTTAATTTTTAACAATATTTTCAAACCACACCCAACTTGAAGGAAGAATAAAAGCCTTTGATGATACATCAACAAGAATATTACCAAGAAACAGATATGAAACAGAGAATGACAAATTATCGGCAGGGAATACTTGAGATACCGATAATCAAATTAGAGGAATGAAATAGATGATTGGTTACTGAAAAGGTGCCTGTATCACAGAAAGCGGAAGACAAAGCTGTATGACGAGAAGATAGCACAGCTGAGCTTATACATACACTTTAGAGGTGAAATGGAAGCATATTACGTGTCCACAGAGCAGATGACAATAGATGGAGAAGGAAGGAACCATGTGGAGTGGCATGGAAGTATAATATTTTCAAACAGAGTTGGAAGGAGAGCCGTTTGATTGAGGAAATTGCAAACAATTAGTGTCAGGAGACTGCACAATCGTTATAGAAAAAGAATAAAAGAGATTATGGCTACGAAGCCTGACTACAATTGGACACTGTGACAGAGAAATTACCAAACACAGCTCAGTTTATATAATATTTAGCATCCGACTCAGTTTTATTTGTATGTGTGACAGATATATTAGATTATTTATGTTGTAGAGTATATAAGAGGACATGTTTTGTAGGTGGAAAGCAGGAGAGATACTGCCCACCGATTACCAGAGTGTATAACGTTGTNGTTGAGACCTGAGATTGTAACCCAAACCAGAGATATAAATAAAAGCTAGGAAGAGCTTAGTTTTTAATGCAAGAGGTGTGTTTTCTGATAAGAAGAATATTGTATCAGTTTACCAAGAGGGTAGCTGACATGCATCAGTATAGTCTGGTGTTTCAACGAGAATCAGAAAGGGTTTCAGGCTAGCATTGTCTAGAAGATTTGTCCTCTTGAGAATTGTTGCAGAACATAGCTAAGAGGGCTATATTCAGGTACAAGAGGTACCTTTGTTCTTGCTTAGAAGAAGTTTATTCTTTGGGCAGTTTTCTGGTTGAACATCAGTACCAGTATTTGCTTTGAAGTGATTAATAAAACTATAAACCCATAAATATTATACAAAACAAACACCAATCTCAATCTGAGAAGTTGTTTTGAAGGCATTCATCTCTGAACTACTGAGCGAGACATTGAGAAATTATTCTTGATGTTGCGGTAACAGTAAACCATGCCGAACCAACTCACAAACAAAACTGAGAATCAAGAACTTATATATATACCTTTTTTGGAGGTATTTTGGCACCACAGGCCTCGTGTTTTCATAGTAGAGACATAGGTTTTTGAGCATCTTCACTGAACAGCACAGAAGCTAAATAGAAGACAAGCATGATGGAGTCTTTATCTGTCACAATTTGATCTTCATTTGGTACACGTCCCAGGTACAAAAATGGTACAATCGGATGCACTTTCCTGAAGGCTGGATCTTGTACAAGAAGAAGATAACGACAATGAAGACATACTCATGCTACCTGATAAGTTGTTCATAAAAGCAATCGATGCTGAAATGAAAACCCTTTAGTAAAATCAATTCATGAAGTGTTACCACACAGACACCCAGGACAATGGAATACAGTAGATCAAGTGCAAAAGACCTACTGGTGGCCAGGCATGACAAAATACATCAAAATGTTTCTAGATGGATGTGCGGCATGCCAACAAACAAAGATCAACATGCATCCAATGCAAGTCTCATTACACCCAATTGGAGGACATAAAGATACATTACTATTTCAGATCATCACAATGGATTTGATCACAGACTTACTAGAAGTCGATGGGGATAACACAATTTTGGTTGTGGTGGACCACTCAGCTATGAAGGGGGTGATTTTCATCCCCTGCAAGAAGAAATTGGATGCTACTGAGACAGCAGAACTTCTTTTTCGCTACGTTTACAAGTGATTTGGACTTTCTGACAAAATAACCTCAGATCGAGATCCCAGATTTGCAGCAGAAGTGTTTACTGAAATGGGAAGATTGCTGGGTATCAAACAAATGCTAAGTACCATGTATCACCCTCAAACTGATGGAGAAACTGAAAGAGTCAATCAGGAAGTTGAAATATTCCTTCGTTTCTTCTGCACTAAAGAACAAACAAAGTGGAAAGATCTCCTTCACTTTGCAGAATTCACATACAATAGCCAAACCCATTCAGTAACAAAACAATCACCATTCTATCTAACAATGGGATACCATCCCTGACCCCTCCCCACAATCTTTGAAAACACGCTCATACCTTCAGTGGAAAAGAGATTAGCAGAATTAAAAAAGCTGAGAGAGGAAACCTCGGCTCTGCTGGACATAGCTGCCAGGAGAGTGAAGGAAAGAAGTGGAAAGAAGTTTGACAAGTTCCAAAAGGGTCAAAAGGTCTGGTTAGAAGGAAAGAATCTCTCACTCAGATATCCCTCTCCAAAGTTGTCCCCAAAGTGAGAAGGACCTTTTGAAATTGAAGAAGTCTTAGGACCGGTAACCTACAAGTTAAAACTTCCATTTCAATGGAGAATTCATCCTGTTTTCCATGCTGGCCTTCTCACTCCATTCAAAGAAAACGAAGTCCACAGACTGAACTTTCTAGAACCTCCACCAGACATAGTTGAGGGACAAGAAGAATTCAAAGTCAAAGCAATCATAGGTCACAAGCCGAAAGGAAGGAAGAAAGGGAAAATCCAGAAACCCACACATTACCTTGTATTGTGGAAAGGGTATGATTCATCATACAATTAATGGCTGAAGCCAAGCAGATTAAAACATTTGATGGAGCTGTACCTGGACTATAAAATATGACACAACCTCCTCTAATTCCTTCATCATCTCACAATGTCTTCCAGCTCAGCTCAATGTACTGCTATCTACTCTAACGAAGTTACCTACATGGGACCATTCCACCCCTCTGTCTTTGAACTTCTCTTCCTTATCAATTCCAAGCATTACGACAAGCAGATTTTGAATGCAGTAGCTCACAATAAGCACTCTTCAGCAGCCTCATTTCCTCTGAAGCTACTGACATACCATGAATGAAGCCCTAGCAAGATTAGACCAACAAGCTGGAATATTCGCTGATGCAATGACCAAAGGGAATGATGCCCTTCAATTACAGGGCCCAATAACGGTACCAGTACCTGTTCTTAATGTGGAGAACTTACCTCTTCATATAGAGACTCCTACTGCAGACACAGAGGACCCCTTTCCCACCAAGGACGACCTCAATCCCAATGAACCTGCCTTCCTCCACGCAGTCTGAAGACACCAACAGAGACTTAGAAGAGCAATTGTTGTCGCTTGCGGACAGTTCTTCCTCAAGCAAAGACAATGGTTGTGTACTCTCACCCAGACCAACACAGGCATATGCATGGGCAACATTGAGGCCAATCCCAGAACAGCAAACCCCTCCCCTTCCAATGATGATCTATGAACACTCATCTACCCCCCAACCTCAGACTCTATCAAGCAGAATGATTGAACCCCTTCTAGGGATTCTTCCATCTCCAACTGCACTGAACGAGCACAAATATTCCCCAATGTCACCCCCCCTTCAACTCCCCCCACAATGTCACCACCAAGAATCAACACCCCCCCAAACACCACAGATCCTTCTCCAGCAATCTTCGCCACAGCCAGACTTTCCCCACCAGTCTAGAGCACCATCACCAATGAGCCCCCTTCCTCCGTTATTCTACTTAACGAGAACACAGGACAACCATACAGAATCAATCTGGGACGTCAAGGATGACAAACCGGACAACAGGGCCTCGCTTCCAAATGACAGATTCGAAACTCCTATGCTGCCCACCATGGAACAGACAGAATAGGTGTTCAATGCACTTCATGCCCTGTGTGTAAGATGGTGGACCACTGCGCCATCGACTGTCCAGATTACCATTGCCCAATCTGCAACAACACTGCACCTGGACATCTCTCTGGAAGCTGTGGTAACAACAGAAGGTCTTGAAGAGCTTCACACAGACATGATCCCAGCTTCCCAGCATCTACTAGCTATGATTCGAGAGATGATCTTCAGTGGGACAACAAGATCTATGGGGACGGAGAATCCTAAAGGAGGACAGGAAGAACCCCTGCAGCAGATGGATTCACAGTGGACTTAGGAGAAGTGGAAGGACCCAGAGTTTTTCAACAAATGACGAGGCAAGAGTTGAGACAAGCAGTCTTGGATAGGTTGGTCACTTTGGTGAATATGGAGATTTGCACCTAGTTGGGGGGTAATGTTACAGTTTTTCATTAGACACTGTACTATTTCTTCTTCTCTTTTATGTAATCTACTAACTGGGTAACTTAGCACTCAACTCTATGCTTTTTCTTAACATCTGGACAAATCCACATTCCCAGCTCCCCTTTCTGGTATATCTTATCTCTTCTCTTCTCTTCCTTCTATCAACTTTGACCTTGTTCTTTTCTACGACATTATGATATTATTCTTCCATTATGTTCTTCATCGTTCTATATCTATTAGTAATGTTCTTTCTACAACCTTCCAATATGTTCCATATCATACAAACAAGTAGATACAAGAGATGTATAAAGAGTAGCTAGAATATGGTCAAGGCTCTTCAGCTTGACCTAGTTAATCTATTGACTTGTGTCCAAAGCAACAAACAATCTTCTGAACCTCAGTTTATCTGAGCGAACTTAAACTTGAACCTTGAATCTCTGATGTCACTAAGTCTTGTGGTGTTAGAGGTAGTTGTCATTGCTGCGCAAGTAATGTAACAGCTCCTTCAAAGCTCAGGATAACACCTACAATATACCAAGGGAAAAGATACGATGATATCCAAATCAGATATATGATGGAGTATTAGCTCAAGTATGATCACTCTGCATTCCGAGATGGTGATGCAATGATCCTTCAAAGATAGAAGGAAAGTAATAAGACGGAAATCAGATAGGGAGGATAGATGAAACAAAAGACATGAGAATGAGTCAGTCAGATATGACAGACAGAACAAAGAAATACTCAGTGATTCCTATGGAAGTTGAGAGTATTTCTGACCATTGAAAAGTAGGATAAGGAACTCCTATGCAGCAGCAATAGATTCCGAACCTAGATACTAATATACCACATGGAGGGCCTAGCTCGAGTTGTGCTTCTGATACCTGAGATTGTGTTTATTAGTGACCCACATACCTATATATGGTATAGGATTACTATTGTGACAAGGGACTGAACCCATATACTGTTACAATCACACTTTTTCTTCACGATCACCTGACATTCATATGACCACTCTGGAACCTTTCTATGCCCTATTCAATTATAGTCATCAGTTTTACTTTGAACCAGAACCTTTCTGCCCTTGATCCCTTGCCCCTTACTAAAACATGATTATGATTCATAGAGCCAATATCCTGATTCATGACTCAGGCTACTGTGCCACAGTAGGATCCAGAACATTCCTGCAGCAAGGATATTATTAGAACCCAATAGCCTTTTAACTGCATATTCCAGAACATTCTCTGCAGTCATTTATTCTTAGATAACCAATGGCCATTCTAGCTCACTATATCACTTATTGATCATAGCTATATTTAGAGTAATATAGCCACCAGACTCTTTTGTATATAAACCCCTGATCAACCATTAAGCTTCTTCAGCTTGACCTGGTTGAGACCTGGTTGAAAGTCTATCAACTACTGTCTTTTGTGCCAATCACTAGACCCTCAGTCAGCTATTCAAGTCTCCAAAGACTTTGGAATTTGCGCTATCAAGCTCAAACTTGAACTTGGTGATTACTGTAAAAGCCATCACGTAACATATACATTTATTTTGTAATTTTCCTGTGACCCAGTACAATATATACCTATTATTATAATTTTATTGTAGATATTTGTTTCCAGCAGTATATAAGGACAGCCATTTTGTAGGTGGGAGCAAGAGGAATCTGCCCCACCA
Organism: Moniliophthora roreri; assembly: GCA_001466705.2. Taxonomy (NCBI): domain Eukaryota; kingdom Fungi; phylum Basidiomycota; class Agaricomycetes; order Agaricales; family Marasmiaceae; genus Moniliophthora; species Moniliophthora roreri. Next base: position 81,853 of record LATX02000177.1, read on the forward strand.
CTATGCAATATTTATATGTGGCTATTGTTTGTGTAGAGAAATCACATCCAATCAGATTTTCCTCCTCACATCAGGCTCTAGGGATGCAGAGTAGACCTAGTTGAGATATAAGACTATAAACCAAACTTGATAGTGACAGCAAAGCCAGATATTTGTTCTGTGCTTTAGCAAATAGTTGTTTTCAAGTTAAGAGAAGACTTTGTATCAGAAAGTTTTGGTGGCTTTCTGGAGGCAGCTAGTGTTTTGCTAGTGTTGACCCATCTTAGAGAGGGCTCAGGCTACATTGGAAGTAGAAGTTTTCCTGCTTAAGTGCATTACAGATCACAACCAAGAGGGTTGTATCCAGTACAAGGGGTCATTAGCAAAATGGACACCTAAATATATTGGAATAAAATGAGTGAAATACATTATAATGGCCAAAATACATTATAATCATTATGGTGTATTTTAATGGATTAAAATGAAGCAAAATGGTTATAATGTATTCTGGCTATTATAATGTATTTTGGCTATTATAATGTATTTCAGCCATTATAATGCATCAGCCCCACCTGGGGGTCGGGGACAAAAAGAAATAATNAATGTTGCTAACATATCCAAGTCCATCCCCCCTTGAGGTTGAACTACTGCTGCTTGATAAACCACTGGTTCGTCTTCCACTTCCATAAACAAGTGAGCATCTGGATGCACAATTCTATCCCATCCTTGTTGCTTTACATATTCTGCTACTCTATCTTTGAGTTTCTCCCTAGGTTCAACCTTTGGAAATCCAGTGCCATCTCTCAATGTATATTTTCCTGCACCATTATTCCAAATAATCCATTCTTTCTGTATCATTTCTCTTTGGTAAGGACAATCTCTGAGCCTATGACCATCTTCATTGCAGTAGAAACATAAATATTTTCCTCTGCCAATCATTGGCTGTCCTGGTTTTCCTCTGACCATATTATTATTATTTCTATCACATGGTCTATTAGTCTGACCTGCCATTGCAGCAATAATCTGTCCTGGCATGCCTACTAATGTTGTCTTTATATCTTTAACTTCAGTGGAAAGTGTCTTTACATCTTCCATTCCCTTCTTTAAGGCTGCTAATTCTGTATCATGCACCTTAATAGAAACTGTATGTGCATCTACTGATGTAGCTATGCCCATAGTCCTCAATTCTGCTTCTTCTTTAGTCTTATCTAGGATATCTGGAAACAATTCCTCCTGTTTCACTGAAACTGGCTTTGATGGTGGAGTAATATTCATGGTAGGAAGCACTGGTGGAGGCTGGAATGGATATGACAAAGGCATTGCTGCACTTAACATCACTGTTCCTACTCCTAGGTTGACTGGTAGAACCCCAGCTCCTAATGCAAAACTTCCTAATCCCATATATACATCTCCTGAGCTTGCACTCATAATCATCTCTGCTTGTTCNTTCTGATATACTGCTACAATCTTCTGCAACCTGACCATTGATCCTTGGCCATTATCAACTGAATCTGGGAACTCTCTGAATAATAATTTCTTGAACTCACTCCATGAGTGGCCCAATGCTTTTTTTCTGTCTTGTAGCTGCTGTCTTAGATCATATGAAAACTTCAACATCGCTAGATAGATTTTCGACACGTCCTCCTGAACCTGGGCCATGTCTATTGCATTCTCGAAATCTTCGAGCCATGGTTGAAGAGTCGTAGGTCACAACTCATCAAATCTTTCTATCTTTGATAATATTTTCAATACTTTCTCATTTCATACTTCTTTGGCTGCTGCATCAGTAAGTGTATTCCACTTTTCTCTCTGTGCTAGGTCTGCCATTGTTTGTTCTGATACAGTATTATCTTCTGTAACTTCTTTGTCTGGTCCAAAATATTCTTCTTCTTCTGAGCTGGAACTTGAACTATCTTCTTGTTCCGTCTGTTCAGGAGACTCTCTTGGTGTAAGTATTAACAGTGTATTAGGTGGTGCTTTTAATCTATATCTTCTAGGTGCTGGACTGAGAATAAATTCCTCTTGTGACTGTGGAAATCTTTCTGCAGTACCAAATGTTGAAGCTGGATATATGGGCACTCCACTTCTAGTAAAACTCTCTGCAGGTGGTAGNTCAAGTAATTCACTGATAATATTCTCTAGAACCTCCCTCGCAGTGGGCTCCAGATGAAGATGCTCAAAAACCTATGCCTCTACTATGAAAACACAAGGCCTGTGGTGCCAAAATACCCCCGAAAAAGGTATATATATAAGTTCTTGATTCTCAGTTTTGTTTGCAAGTTGGTTCAGCGTGGTTCACTGTTACTGCAACATCAAGAATAATTTCTCAATGTCTCGCTCAGTAGTTCAGAGATGAATGCCTTCAAAACAACTTCTCAGATTGAGATTGGTGTTCATTTTGTATAATATTTATGGGTTTATAGTTTTATTAATCACTTCAAAGCAAATACTGGTACTGATGTTCAACCAGAAAACTGCCCAAAGAATAAACTTCTTCTAAGTGAGAACAAAGGTACCTCTTGTACCTGAATATAGCCCTCTTAGCTATGTTCTGCAACAATTCTCAAGAGGACAAATCTTCTAGACACTGCTAGCCTGAAACCCCCTCTGATTCACTTGAAACACCAGACTATACTGATGCACGTCAGCTACCCTCTTGGTAAACTGATACAATATTCTTCTTATCAGAAAACACGCCTCTTGCATTAAAAACTAAGCTCTTTCTAGCTTTTATTTATATCTCTGGTTTGGGTTACAATCTCAGGTCTCAACTAGCCTGTGCCTTCTTGCACAACTAAATAAGCTAGGGCCCGAAGTGGTTGAAAAATACTAATTGCCAGTAGCTCTTCTACCTGAACAACAACATCATACACTCTGGTAATCAGTGGGCAGTATCTTTCCTGCTTTCCACCTACAAAACATGTCCCCTTATATACTCTACAACATAAATAATCTAATATATCTGTCACACATACAAATAAAACTGAGTTGGGTGCTAAATATTATATAAACTGAGCTGTGTTTGGTAATTTCTCTGTCACAGTGTCCAATTGTAGTCAGGATTCGTAGCCATAATCTCTTTTATTCTTTTTCTATGACGATTGCGCAGTCTCCTGACACTAATTGTTTGCAATTTTCTTGATCAAACGGCTCTCCTTCTGACTCCATTTGAAAATATTATCCTTCCATGCCACTCCACATGGTTCCTTCCTTCTCTGTCTATTGTCATCTGCTCTGTGGACACATAATATGCTTCCATTTCTCCTCTAAAGTGTATGCAGAAGCTTAGCTGTGCTATCTTCTCGTCATACAGCTTTGTCTTCCACTTTCCATGATACAGGCACCTTTCCAGTAACCGATCGTCTATTTCATTTGTCTAATTTGATATTGGTATCTCGAGTATCCCCCACCGATAATTTGTCATTCTCTGTTTCATATCCATTTCTCGGTAATATTCTCATTAATGTATCATTGAAGGCTTTTATTCTTCTTTCAAGTCAGGTGTGGTTTGAAAATATTGTTTAAAATTGAAAATATTCCCTTTGGTAAGCTTTCAATAGAGAGGTGTGATGTTGTGTAGTTCCCTACAGGTTTCAGGATGCTCCTCTGTGTTCAGATTTGCTGTTAATTTTCATACTAGCAGTAGTTGGGTACCTTTGTATGGCCTACCATCAACCATTACTCTGCTAATATTTTGTATCCTCCTCTACTACTCGCTTTGACTAGCTGCTCAGGGCTCATACTAGTCCTCAATTCCCTTGTTTATGTCATTTCCAACCATAAAAGTGCAAAATATTCTCTATTTGCATGTGAAATAAAAGGTAAAGGTTATGTATATCACTGGCACCCTGACACATCATCTCCTCCCTCTGCAGCTCTGTGACCTGCATCGGCCGAGTCTGACACCTTGTCAGATGCTACGCCATCCTCTGTTTTGCCTAAACCTCGTACAATGCTCCCTTCATCTACTAGGAAGCCACATAAGCCCTCCTGGCCATACGAACTGATCTACTCCTTACCTGAAACTCATGCTGCAGAAGCACCCATCTCCATCATTTCCGCTGCCACATTCCTTCATGCCTGTAATGAGCCTGGTGTGCAGCAATTCACTCTCTATGCTACAGACCCGAGCACAGAGTCTTCTGGTAAGGCTGGCGACATTGAGCCGGTTGATATGTCTGCCATCCCTACTCCCTATCATGAGTTTGCATCCGTTTTCGATAAAGATCTTTCCTGGAAGCTTGCCGACCACCAAGAGTTTGACCTGAAAATTGAACTTGAGGAAGGAGCTCAGCCACCTCTCGGCCATGTTTACCCTCTCTCAAGCAACGAGCTGGCAGCTCTTCGGGAATTCCTAGATGACAATCTTCGCAGTGGATTCATCACCTCCTCAGGCTCTCTCTTTGGAGCACTGGTACTCTTCATCAAGAAGAAATCTGGGGCCCTACACCTATGTGTGGATTTTCGAGGTCTTAACAAGATCACCAAGAAGGATCACTATCCTCTTCCCCTCATTTCTGACCTTCTCAATGCCCTGAGTAAGGCCAAAGTCTATATCAAGTTCAATCTTCGCCATGCATACCATCTCGTATGAATTGCTGAAGGTGACGAGTGGAAAACTGCATTCTGGACCCAATACAGCTCTTATCAATAGAACATCATCCCCAAAGGACTCACCAACACTCCTGCTGCTTTCCAGCGCTTTGTCAATTCCATCTTCACTGATCTCTTGGACATCTGTGTTGTCATCTACCTCAATGACATTCTCATCTATTCTGAGAACATGGACAATCATGAGAAGCATGTTAAGAAAGTCCTCTGGCAATTGAAAAAGCACAGCCTATACTGTAATCTCAAGAAGTGTGAGTTCCAAATATCCAAATGTGAATTCCTTAGCTTCATACTCTCAGCTGACGGCTTCTGCATGGCTGAAGACAAGGTCTGAGCTATTGCTGACTGGCCCATTCTCTAAAAAATCAAAGACATCCAATCCTTCCTAGGTTTCTGCAACTTCTACCACTGGTTCATCTATGGCTACTCCGACATCACTATCCCTCTCACTCAACTCACTAGGAAGGACGTCCGATGGAACTGGGGACCCGAGGCTCAGAAAGCATTCGAAGACCTTAAGGAAGCATTCACCCGAGCACCGGTACTGACCCACTGGGAACCCGACTGCCCAATCACAATTGAAACTGATGCATCTGACTATGCTATTGCTGCCATTGTTTCCATTACCCTTTCCAATGGCAAACTCCACCCAGTCGCTTTTCTCTCTCAAACTCTCACCGGGGCCAAACTCAACTATGACACACATGACAAAGAATTGCTAGCCATCTTTGAAGCATTCAAGTCATGGCATCACTACCTCGAAGGTGCTGCTAACCCAATTGATGTTGTCACTGACCACAAGAACTTGGAGTACTTCTCCACTACCAAGATTCTCACCCGATGACAGGTCTGATGGTCAGAGTACTTATCTGCCTTCAACATGGTAATCTGTTTTCGGCCAGGAAGGTTAGGTGCCAAGCCTGATGCTCTGACTAGATGATGGGACGTCTACCCTAAAGAGGGGGATACTGGCTACGTGTCAGTCAATTCACAGAATCTTCGGCCCATCTTTACCAAAGAACAGCTGATCTCCTCACTCCGGGCAACCTACTTAGAGGAACCCATTCTCCAAGCAAGTGTTCTCATGGACATTGAGAAACTTTATTCTGACATCCAATCTGCTCTTCCCTCTGACCCTGAAGCTGTTGCGGGCATGCAACATGTGCAGAAAGGTTATAACTGATGGACAATCAATGACTCTGGTCTCCTCCGACTAGATGACAGGATCTTTGTACCCTCAGCCAACAACCTCTGCCTACAAGTCTGCAAGCACCACCACAACCACATCCTTGCCAGTCACTTTGGCCAGAACCATATGCTAGCAATCATTCGGTGTTTGTACACCTGGTCTTGGATCTGGGATTTCATCAAGGATTATGTTAGGTCATGCACTGACTGTGGCAGGAACAAGTCGCATTGACATCAGCTGTACGGAATGCTCAAGCCCTTACCCATTCCAACCCAACCTTGGGATTCCATCTCTCTCGACTTCATTGAACAGCTCCCTGATTCCAATGGTCACACATCTATCCTCGTCATTATCAATCATGTGTCCAAACAAGCCATCTTCATTCCTCTTCTCAAAAAAATCACCTCCAAAACTCTCGCATGACTTTTTGTTATCCATGTTTTCTCTAAGCATGGTGTTCCGAACCATGTTACTTCCAACCATGGATCTGAATTCATTTTGTCCTTCAGCTGAAGCCTTGGACAAGCCCTGAACATGACATTGCACTTTACCTCTGGTTACCACCCCAAAGCCGATGGACAGACCGAATGAGCAAATCAGACATTGGAACAGTATCTTCAGATGTACTGCACTTACCAGCAGGACAACTGGGATATCTCGTTACCCCTTGCAGAGTTCGCTTACAACAATGCTCCCAATGCTTTCACAGGTGTCTCTCCTTTCTTTGCCAATAAGAGATACCACCCGAATATCACAGTACACCCGGAATACCATCTTGCATCTCAGAAAGCTCGCAACTATGTTAGCAACCTCGACGACATACACTAGTTCTTACACGATGAAATCAAGGCTCCACAGGAAGCTTACAAAACTACAGCCGATAACTGACGAAAACCCGCACCCGATTTCCAAGTTGGCCAGCAAGTCTACATTCTAGCCAAGCACATTAAGATGACTTGGCCGATGAAGAAGCTCTTGGAAAAGTACTTAGGTCTATATACAATCATTGCTCAACCCAGCTCCAATGTCTTCACCATCCAACTCTCTGACTACCTCTCCAGTATACACTCTGTTTTCCATATATTCCAACTTGAACCCTTCCACCCTTCCAAGATACCTAACCACACTGAACCCCCATCACCTCCGGTCAAGATCGATAATGAAGGTGAACCTCATTATGAGATATCTGAGATCTTAGACTCGAAGTTGGATCGGCGGTGTAAGTGTCAGTTATGGTACCTTGTGAAGTGGGCTGGCTATGAAGGTACGGATGAAGAAATCCAATGGGTTTTGGCTGAGGATTTAGACCCAGGCGAAGCACTTGACAACTTCCACTCCAATCTCTCAACCTGCCATAAACCCAGCCCTCTTGACAAACACAAGGCTGCACTTGCTCAATACTCAGCACTTCGGCTGATTGAACCTTGACTTTCTCTTTCTTGCATCACACTTCTTGACTCAATGCATATAACTAATTATTCGTATTTAATTTTTTTTTGCCAAGATAATTTTTTTTGTACAATACTTCTACTATTTGTCCATGTTCATGGTTCAAGAAACAAAAAAGACTTGGCCAGCCCAAGGAGCACTTTAGTCCTCTGGCTCGGCCACTGACGACTCAGCCCCGCTCTCATGACTCAGCCCTGCTCTCACTCTCAGAACCATCCTCCAACTCCTCCACAGCCCTTCCCTTTCCCTTGTCCAGCTTTGGCTCTGCTTTCTCCTCCTTCTCTCTGTCCAAGTGCGCTATGTCCAAGACATCCAGTACCTGCGCCAACCTATGACACAGAGTTTCAGCCTCCTTCTCCAGACACTCCACTTGGCTGAAGAGCTCGTCCAGTTGCTCATTCATCTCGTGCCTCATCTGCTTGACCTCCAGCAAGATGAGACAGCCGAGCTCAGCAGCACTCTTGTCGGGACTGAAGTCCACATCTGAGTCCTCCACCACTAGACAGGACTTCAGATGTCCACAAGCTTTTGGCTTAGAGGGTCCAGCTACGTTCTCTGGCACTTGAGCCACGAAGCTGCATCGGATCTTTGACGATCAGCACACCTTGCAGGCACCGATTGGCCGAGTCTGCCCATCCCACGTCTCAATCTGCCTCTCACATGCCACTGGATTCTTCTTCCGCTGCTGGCAGTTGTCGCACTCTGAACGAAGTCAGCCTCGTCCAGCAGGAACTTGTATGACATACCTTGACCATCCTCCACTGACACCCAAACTCCCTCCTCGCTTGAACCCAGCTCTACCCTTATCTGTTTGTGACTCTCAATAGAGGACTTGGCCAAGGCTCTTGCATGCTTCCAAGAAGCACCTGGGGAAGGTACTTCAACACTGTTGAATCAAAACTTGGTGACTCCCTTACCCTTCTTTCCTTCGGCTGACTGTCTCACACGAGGGGTCTCATATGTCCCATCATCTTCACCCACCACCAGAGTCATGTTCCTTGCATGAGCACGCTCCTCACACTCTCTCCTCAACCTCTCCACCTGTTCCTTCTCTACCCTCTCTTGTTTGGCACGCTCCTCACGCTCTCTCTCTTCCTTCTCTTCCTTCTCAGACTTGCAAACTGCCTCCAGCCATGCCAAAATCTGCCCGTCCTCTATCCTCTTGTATGCAACCTGCCACTGCTTCCATTCAGCGAGCTGCTCCTCCTGGGCTTCCACCATGGCCAGCCATTCCTCCTCGATTCGGCTCCATGCAGAGTTAGCTACCCTCGTATGAACCAAGTAGAGAGTGGCACTTTCACCAGGTTTGCAGACAGGAAGAGGGGGGTATTCGGGTTCAAGGACCTCGGCTGGGAATTCAAGAATAGGCATCTCCGGTGCCATTGCCTTGAGAACCTCGGGGTCCTTCCAGGTATGAGTTGGCTGAGGGTATGTGCAGCTGCCAAGGTCAGGAATGTTGGAAGCAGGGTAATCCTCTGTGGTCTTGTAACTGTCAGTGCTGATCTGAGTGTTTGAGGAGGCTTTGGCCAACATTGCATGGTTGGATTTTGTGGGGGATTGCAATGGAGTCAAGTTCCATTTGGGCTTTCTTTTTATATGTTTCCCTTTTCTGCAGCCACACGATACTTCCTTCCATCATCTTCCACACCATTCTTTATTGTTCTGCTATTTCCTTTTCTATAACATTCCTCCAGGGTCGGAACCTAAGGGGGGATACTGTTACACTCATACAACTNTCAGCAGCACTCTTGTCGGGACTGAAGTCCACATCTGAGTCCTCCACCACTAGACAGGACTTCAGATGTCCACAAGCTTTTGGCTTAGAGGGTCCAGCTACGTTCTCTGGCACTTGAGCCACGAAGCTGCATCGGATCTTTGACGATCAGCACACCTTGCAGGCACCGATTGGCCGAGTCTGCCCATCCCACGTCTCAATCTGCCTCTCACATGCCACTGGATTCTTCTTCCGCTGCTGGCAGTTGTCGCACTCTGAACGAAGTCAGCCTCGTCCAGCAGGAACTTGTATGACATACCTTGACCATCCTCCACTGACACCCAAACTCCCTCCTCGCTTGAACCCAGCTCTACCCTTATCTGTTTGTGACTCTCAATAGAGGACTTGGCCAAGGCTCTTGCATGCTTCCAAGAAGCACCTGGGGAAGGTACTTCAACACTGTTGAATCAAAACTTGGTGACTCCCTTACCCTTCTTTCCTTCGGCTGACTGTCTCACACGAGGGGTCTCATATGTCCCATCATCTTCACCCACCACCAGAGTCATGTTCCTTGCATGAGCACGCTCCTCACACTCTCTCCTCAACCTCTCCACCTGTTCCTTCTCTACCCTCTCTTGTTTGGCACGCTCCTCACGCTCTCTCTCTTCCTTCTCTTCCTTCTCAGACTTGCAAACTGCCTCCAGCCATGCCAAAATCTGCCCGTCCTCTATCCTCTTGTATGCAACCTGCCACTGCTTCCATTCAGCGAGCTGCTCCTCCTGGGCTTCCACCATGGCCAGCCATTCCTCCTCGATTCGGCTCCATGCAGAGTTAGCTACCCTCGTATGAACCAAGTAGAGAGTGGCACTTTCACCAGGTTTGCAGACAGGAAGAGGGGGGTATTCGGGTTCAAGGACCTCGGCTGGGAATTCAAGAATAGGCATCTCCGGTGCCATTGCCTTGAGAACCTCGGGGTCCTTCCAGGTATGAGTTGGCTGAGGGTATGTGCAGCTGCCAAGGTCAGGAATGTTGGAAGCAGGGTAATCCTCTGTGGTCTTGTAACTGTCAGTGCTGATCTGAGTGTTTGAGGAGGCTTTGGCCAACATTGCATGGTTGGATTTTGTGGGGGATTGCAATGGAGTCAAGTTCCATTTGGGCTTTCTTTTTATATGTTTCCCTTTTCTGCAGCCACACGATACTTCCTTCCATCATCTTCCACACCATTCTTTATTGTTCTGCTATTTCCTTTTCTATAACATTCCTCCAGGGTCGGAACCTAAGGGGGGATACTGTTACACTCATACAACTCAGCTTGGCTGTGACCTGTACGAGACATGCTTATGCATCTCCTCCATCATAACCTACACGTTCCATTAATCTCCGCCATTGTACATCTTACAACATGTTTTCTTGTAGTGACATCTTGGTCATTGTCCTCATAGACTACATATGTTCTCCACATTGTATTCTCTTCCAGTAGATATAAACTACTGTACTCTACTGATGTACTCCAAGTGGAAAATTAACATTGTTCTATGCTCTTTCCCTTTCTCCTGCTACTCCGCTCTCAATCTCGTTCATGCAGAGACTCTTCATCTCAGCTGGGCTCCGTAGTTCAGTAGTGCTGTTGCCAATAGCTTCAGTGAACCCTTCTCCTTCATATGGTGATCAGCATACGGCACTCTCTTTGCTGTTTGGCCATACTCGTCCTCATCTTTCACATAGTCCTAACAGTAGAAGAAGATGCAGCTGGTCGAGGCTATGGAAGGGTAAATATTAAGTTTGGAGATGGTTCCATAGAAGATGGAACTCACCTTTTGCTTAGTTTTACTGGAACCACTGGCACAAGCCAGCTATGAGAAAAAGAATATAAGAAATAAGAAAAGAATATTATTGAAGTAAGCACACATACCACTTCAATGATAGGATTAGCATGAGCAGGAGGTTTAATAGTGTGAACAGAGTGTTTAGGGGGTGGCACCTCAACCACATCTTGGTCACCTGAACCATCCTCATTGCTGCTGTCTGAGTCTTTGTGATCCAAGATTTCAATGTCATCGTCGATGTCAGGGACATTATGATCAGGATTGTATTCAGCCAAAATATCTCCTATAGAAGGGAAATCAGTGGAAGGATTGAGTGGCTGGAGGATAACAATATTAATAAAGAGAAAAAGCAAGATTGGATAGACGGCCATACCTTGAGACCCAATGAATGCTTCCAGAAGTGAAATCAAGACTTGGAAGGGAAAGCACTATAAAGGTCATTGGGGATACTGATTGAGAAACGAGAGTCGAGACATTTGAGAAGCTGAAGTGCCAACATGAAGAGATGCATGAAGGCTTGTGGAAACCAAAATCGTCCACAATATTCATCAAGTGAAGCCTAGAAAGCATGAATATTAATAAAAGAAGAGAAAAGAAAAGAATTAAAATCTGAGACATACCAAAGGGGTTTTCATAGATGGAAAGGTGAAATTTGCCAAGGCAGATGCATTGGAAAAAGAGGAAGCCTTGCCCTCAAGGTGATGCCAGATGTCCTGACAGACAGAAAATAAGAGCATAGAGTGGATATGGAGGATACTAAGAGTTGCAGCATTGACAGCTGAGAGTTGAGGGAGGGAATCCTTCTTTGACTTAGAGAAGGATGCAGTGGCAGTGGCAGGCTTGCTCTTGATTTTGCAGGTTATGTCGAAGGTTGGAGAGGAAAGGAAGAAAGAAAGAGATAGTCCAAGTTCAAAAATGGACCCTGCTTAAATATTTTAAGTGAATAGAATGAGAAGAATATAGAAGAAAATGACCTTACTGAATTAGGCTACAAGAAGCCTGATGGTAACGGAATAATCTCTTGACACCAAGTATCAGAAGCAGACTTCAAACACATGGTTACAGCAATCATCTGAAGTTATGAAAAAGGCAAGAGAAATTGATGCAGAAAGATAAAGACAAGATAAAGATATACCAGAGAGAGATCTTAGTATCATTGGAAAGAGCTTGAAAAGACCTACAAGAGGGTGGTTATTTCATATTAGGAGATGTGGTATTAATAGAATCCTATATTTCACCCATAATATTGACAGATTGGGGACAATCCTTTTCTTTAGTTGGGGGGAGATGATATGCATAACTTTTACCTTTTATTTCACATGCAAATAGAGAACATTTTGCACTTTTATAGTTGAAAATGACATATATAAGGGAATTAAGGACTAGTGTGAGCCCTGAGCAGCTAGTCAAAGCAAGTAGTAGAGAAGGATATAAAATGTTAGCAGAGTAATGGTTGAAGGGTATCTGACCACTGCTAGTATGAAAATAAACAGTGAATCTGAACACAGAGGAGCATCCCAAAACCTGTAGGGAACAACACCACATAATACTTCTCTATCGAAAGCATACTAAAGGGAATATTTTCACTTTTAATGATATTTCCAATCTATACCCAACTTGAAGGAAGAATAAGAGCTTTCAATGATACACATACGAGAAACAGATATGAAACAGAGGATGACAAATTATCAGCGAGGGATACTGGAGATACTGAATGTCAAATTGAAGAATGAAATAGATGATCAGCTACTGGAAGGGTGCCTGTATCACAGAAAAACAGAAGACAAAGCTATATGATGAGAAACCAGCATGGCTAAGCTTACATGTAGACTTTAAACAATAGAGATGGAAGCATATTGCGCATCCATAGAGCAGATGATAGAAGACAGAGAAGGAAGGAACCATGTGGAGTGGCATGGAAGTATAATATTTTCAAACAGAGTTGGAAGGAGAGCCATTTGATAGAGAAAATTGCAAACAGTTAGTGTCAGAAGACTGCACAATTGTCAAAGAAAAAGAATAAAAGAGATTATGGCTATGAAGCCTGACTACAATCAGACACTGTGACAGAGAAATTACCAAACACAGCTCAGTTTATATAATATTTATCACCCAACTCAGTTTTATTTGTATTTGTGACAGATATATTAGATTATTTATGTTGTAGGGTATATAAGGGGATGTGTTTTGTAGGTGGACAGCAGGAGAGATACTGCCCACTGATTACCAGAGTGTATGATGTTGTTGTTCAGGTAGAAGAGCTACCAGCANACACAGAGGAGCATCCTGAAACCTGTAGGAAACAACACTATATAATACTTCTCTATCGAAAGCATACTAAAGGGAATATTTTCACTTTTAATGATATTTCCAATCTATACCCAACTTGAAGGAAGAATAAGAGCTTTCAATGATACACATACGAGAATATTATTGAGAAATGGATATGAAACAGAGGATGACAAATTATCAGCGAGGGATACTGGAGATACTGAATGTCAAATTGAAGAATGAAATAGATGATCAGCTACTGGAAGGGTGCCTGTATCACAGAAAAACAGAAGACAAAGCTATATGATGAGAAACCAGCATGGCTAAGCTTACATGTAGACTTTAAACAATAGAGATGGAAGCATATTGCGCATCCATAGAGCAGATGATAGAAGACAGAGAAGGAAGGAACCATGTGGAGTGGCATGGAAGTATAATATTTTCAAACAGAGTTGGAAGGAGAGCCATTTGATAGAGAAAATTGCAAACAGTTAGTGTCAGAAGACTGCACAATTGTCAAAGAAAAAGAATAAAAGAGATTATGGCTACGAAGCCTGACTACAATTGGACACTGTGACAAAGAAATTACCAAACACAGCTCAGTTTATATAATATTTATCACCCGGCTCAGTTTTATTTGTTTTTGTGACAGATATATTAGATTATTTATGTTGTAGGGTATATAAGGGGATGTGTTTTGTAGGTGGACAGCAGGAGAGATACTGCCCACTGATTACCAGAGTGTATGATGTTGTTGTTCAGGTAGAAGAGCTACCAGCAATCAGTATTTTTCAACCACTTCAGGCCCTAGCTTAGTTAGTTGTGCAAGAGGCACAGGCTAGTTGAGACCTGAGATTGTAACCCAAACCAGAGATATAAACAAAAGCTAGGAAGAGCTTAGTTTTTTAACACAAGAGGTGTNCAGGCTTGCTCTTGATTTTGCAGGTTATGTCGAAGGTTGGAGAGGAAAGGAAGAAAGAAAGAGATAGTCCAAGTTCAAAAATGGACCCTGCTTAAATATTTGTCGAAGATCTTGAAGATCAATCTAAAATATTTAAGTGAATAGAATGAGAAGAATATAGAAGAAAATGACCTTACTGAATTAGGCTACAAGAAGCCTGATGGTAACGGAATAATCTCTTGACACCAAGTATCAGAAGCAGACTTCAAACACATGGTTACAGCAATCATCTGAAGTTATGAAAAAGGCAAGAGAAATTGATGCAGAAAGATAAAGACAAGATAAAGATATACCAGAGAGAGATCTTAGTATCATTGGAAAGAGCTTGAAAAGACCTACAAGAGGGTGGTTATTTCATATTAGGAGATGTGGTATTAATAGAATCCTATAATATTAACAGATTGGGGACAATCCTTTTCTTTAGTTGGGGGGAGATGATATGCATAACTTTTACCTTTTATTTCACATGCAAATAGAGAACATTTTGCACTTTTATAGTTGAAAATGACATAGATAAGGGAATTGAGGACTAGTGTAAGCCCTGAGCAGCTAGTCAAAGTGAGTAGTAAAGAAGGATATAAAATATTAGCAGAGTAATGGTTGATGGTAGGCCATACAAGGGTACCCAACCACTGCTAGTATGAAAATAAATGGCAAATCTGAACACAGAGGAGCATCCTGAAACCTGTAGGAAACAACACTATATAATACTTCTCTATCGAAAGCATACCAAAGGGGATATTTTCACTTTTAACAATATTTCCAATCTATACCCAACTTGAAGGAAGAATAAAAGCCTTTGATGATACACATATGAGAATATTATCGGGTGTTATGCCCATACGACTTGACTCAGCCATAACCCATACAAGACCTCATATGAGGATTACCTACATATCCTTTCTATCATATCCTACAGGTTTCATTAATCTCCACACTGTGGTGCCGCAATGACTCTAACTACAGTAGGTAAGACCCTCTGCACTCAAGTCAGGAAAGGAGTAAGAGATGGAGTGATCTGGCATAGACTCTAGGTCGACACAACATTGAACTCAACAGACACAAGGTCAATGCCTAGCCCAAATGACCAAGTTAGCTTAACTACTGAGAGATATATACAAGGAATACTTGTCTAGCCCAAATGACCAAGAGGTCAAGATGGGGAACTAGGCTACAAGTGTCAAGTATGAATACAAGGAGTCTGTCTTGGCGAGAATAACTGAT
This sequence comes from Moniliophthora roreri, assembly GCA_001466705.2. Taxonomy (NCBI): domain Eukaryota; kingdom Fungi; phylum Basidiomycota; class Agaricomycetes; order Agaricales; family Marasmiaceae; genus Moniliophthora; species Moniliophthora roreri. Next base: position 97,077 of record LATX02000177.1, read on the forward strand.
GGAAATGGAAGAATGATCTGGAAGGAGATCTGGGTTGAATGGAATGTTCTATGGAAAAGTGGCTGTGATGGTATAAATAAGGTAAGTAATCGGATAAATAGATAAAAGATAAGAGATAAGATAATGGGACTTAGAAGAAAAGAGAAAGGAAAAGTTGCACTCCATCACATGCACTGTACATCTTATAGCACGTTTTTCTTGTAGTGACATCTTGGTCACTGTCCTCATGGGCTACACATGTTCTCTGCTTATGCTTCTCCCATTAGTATATAAACTGCTGTATTCTACTAGTATACCCCAAGTGGAAAATTAACATTGTTCTATGCTCTTCTCTTCTCTCCTCTACTTCGCTCTCTATCTCGCTCGTGCAGAGACCCTTCATCTCAGCTGAGCTCTGTAGTTCAGTAGTGCTGTTGCCAATAGCTTCAGTGAACCCACCTCCTTCGTATGGTGATCTTCATATGGTACTCTCCTAGTCATTCAGCTGTACTCATCCTTGCCTTCTTTGCATAGTCCTAACATCGAGAAGCAGATATGAAACAGAGGATGACAAATTATTAGCAAGGGATACTCAAGATACTGAGTGTCGGGTTGAAGAATGAAATAGATGATCAGCTACCAGAAGGGTGCCTGTATCACAGAAGAACGGAAGACAAAGCTGTATGACAAGAAGGCAGCATGGCCAAGCCTACACATATGCTTTAGACACGAAAAAGGAAGTGTATTGTGTGTCCATAAAGCAGATGATAGAAGACAGAGAAGGAAGGAACCATGCAGAGCAGCATGGAAGTATAATATTTTCAAACAGAGTCGGAAGGGGAGCCGTTTGATAGAGAAAATTGCAAATGGTTAGTGTCAGAAGACAGCACAATCATCAAAGAAAAAGAATAAAAGAGATTATGGCTACGAAGCCTGACTACAATTGGACACTGTGACAAAGAAATTACCAAACACAGCTCAGTTTATATAATATTTATCACCCGGCTCAGTTTTATTTGTTTTTGTGACAGATATATTAGATTATTTATGTTGTAGGGTATATAAGGGGATGTGTTTTGTAGGTGGACAGCAGGAGAGATACTGCCCACTGATTACCAGAGTGTATGATGTTGTTGTTCAGGTAGAAGAGCTACCAGCAATCAGTATTTTTCAACCACTTCAGGCCCTAGCTTAGTTAGTTGTGCAAGAGGCACAGGCTAGTTGAGACCTGAGATTGTAACCCAAACCAGAGATATAAACAAAAGCTAGGAAGAGCTTAGTTTTTTAACACAAGAGGTGTGTTTTCCAATAAGAGAAACATTGTATCAGTCTACTAAGAGGGTAGCTGACATGCATCAGTATTGTCTGGTGTTTCGACATGAATCAGAGAGAGTTTCAGGCTAGCAGTGTCTAGAAGATTTGTCCTCTTGAGAATTGTTGCAGAACATAGCTAAGAGGGCTATATTCAGGTACAAGAGGTACCTTTGTTCTCACTTAGAAGAAGTTTATTCTTTGGGCAGTTTCTGGTTGAAATCTATACCAGTATTCACTTTTGAAGTAATTAATAAAACCACAAAACCGATAAATATTATACAAATGAACACCCATTTTCGATCTGAGAAGTTGTTTTGAAGGCAATCATCTCTGAACTACTGAGTGAGACATTGAGAATTATTCTTGATGTTGCGGTAACAATAAACCATGCCAAACCAACTCACAAACAAAAACTGAGAATCAAGAACTTATATATATACCTTTTTCGAGGGTATTTTGGCGCCACAGGCCTCATGTTTCCATAGTAGAGGCATAGGTTTTTGAGCATCTTCAATGAGATCCTAGATCTTATGGGAACAGAGGGTTTTTAGGAAGGTGGAAGAGGCCAATGCTCTTACTGCTTGTAATTATGATCTTGAACATTGTACTAGCGAAGTTAAAATGAAATTCTATGCATATTCCGTTTACATACAAAATCGGGACAGAAACCGTTGAAGAAAAAGCTCTGATTGACTCAGGGGCAGGAGGACATTTTATTAGTAAAGATGAAGCACACAAAACACAAAAACCATGGAATAAACTCAAAAAACCAATCAAAGTTTTCAACATAGATGGAACATGAAACAAAATGGGATGGATCACTCATTCTATCACGATCAACATTGAGATAGGAGACAAACAGATGAAAGAAACATTCCTTATATCAGAGTTAGGACCTGAATGGATGATATTGGGATTACCACGGCTACAAGACCGCAACCCTGATATCAATTGGGTTACTGGAGTAGTCAGATTTCAACCAAGGCGAAAATTAATGGCCAAATTTAGAGGAATCCTGAATGAGACAGAGGATGAAGAAACATTGATTCAAAGATTCATCAGAACAGAAGATGCTACAGATGAAATCTGAATCAACGCTAAGTTATCTGCTTCTCAAATTCTAGCCCAAACTTATGAGACAAAGGCAAAATCCCTAGAAGAATTAATTCCCCCATACCTATCAGACTATACAGATCAATTTGAAAAGAAGAAAGCTGAAAGATTCCCTCCCTCCTGACCTTATAACCACATGATAGATCTCAAACCAGATTTTAAACCAATGGACTGCAAGATCTACCCACTCTCACTGAAAGAACACATTGAACAAGACAAATTTATCAATGAAAACCTTTGAAAAGGGTATATCTGACTCTTGATATCACTAATGGCATCCCCCTTCTTCTTTGTAGCAAAGAAGGAAGCAGGAGCTTTATGACCCTGTCAAGACTATCAAGAACTCAATCACAGCACTATAAAGAACAGATACCCCTTACCATTGGTTACCAACCTTGTAGACAAACTAAAGGATGCACAGATATTTACCAAATTGGACTTATGTAATGGTTACAACAATATCTGAATCAAGGATGGTGATCAATGGAAAGCTGCTTTCAAAATGAGTTGAGGACTATTTGAGCCAACAGTTATGNTCAGATTCATTATTATTATGTGATCTGAGGCTCTAGAAAGCACATTTTAATCCCTCTAATCATAGCATTGATTGCCACCAATGGTACATCTCTGCCTTAAGATGTGCTCATCTACATTCTGATAGCCCCTAAGTGCTCAGAATCATTGGCACTTCCATAATGGTCACTGGTATTTGAAACACAGATGCTTCAATGCATTACTCACAATTCACCACCTTGAGGACACAGAGTAGACATAGAGCCTATGTAAACCTATACCCCTCAAACTCTAAAGCCTAACCTGCTCTAAAACAGTCTGTGCACACCTCTGACTTCTACACAGCTCAACTTCTCCTTCTTCCCTTCCACCACCATCACCCCTCCTTCCAGCCCCTCTCTTGTCCCATCCCATCCCACTCTCTTGAACCACCCATATGCCTCTCCCTCAATGTATTATAACTTGTTTATACTTCCACAACACATCAAACATGTCTTTTAGGTATATCCTTCATCAGAATTGGTCTGCTTCAAATTCGGACTGACAAGCCTTCAGTTGTAGAACTATTCACAGAGCCACTTAGGATGCTAATTAACTTGTGCTTGGATATTATAGTATGTGACTGACCATCATTCACTGTCTTTTGCTTGTGCATTTCAGAGATATTGGTTCAAACATTCACAGGCATCCTCTACTTCCAACTCTGACCCAACCCCTTCTTGCAACTTCTTATTATAATCAGTCTATTATCACATTGAGATGCTGACAGCTACCTTCAAGTCCTTTGTTGTGTGGATCCCATACCTACTACCATTGTTATCCATCTAATATTGGTATTCTATTACAATAGGAGTGCTGCCTCTTCCAGAAGGTCAATGGCCAAGATCATCAGACATCAGGTTGGGACCACAAGTGCAGTATGTGGATTCAACATCCTCTTCATTTTGATATGCAACTAACTGGAGACTTTGCTATAGGTACCAGTGCATTTCCACAATGGTCATAAAAGCACAGAAGGTATATTATTTGTATGTTAACAGACCTGACTTCTTGTATGTTTTTAGCATAGACATGCCTGGTAGGACAGAGATTTGGGCATGCTGCAGGCCCAAGCTAGTGCTGTAGTTAACTGCATGTCCATAGTGTTAGAGATCAATAGATATCTGCTTATACACTTCAAATCTTGGAGTGTTTGGAACAACAAAGATGGTTCAAGTGTTTATCCATACATACAGTGTAAGGTAAATGGTATTGTTCATCCTACATTGCCTCAAGTCTTAAACATCTATCTTTCAATGCAAACTATCTGAAATTGTCTCACAACCTTGTTGATTCATGGCATGAACAGTCACCTGAGCTCTACTACTGTTATCATTGATTCCATCCAATGGTAGGGGGCAGCTGCTGAAGTTGATCTCCAACACCACAGGGGTGTCACACACTATGGTGTCAACAGTTTTCCCAAGTTGTGCACAGACTATGATCAATATTGGAGCAATGCCCTATGAAACATGAGTTCAAGTGGTGATAGGGAGAACAAGTTTCACATACAGCAGTCTGGAATGAGATACACAAAAGCTTGAATGGAATGTCTCTGTATGACATCACTTGAAGTATGACAACATGAACAAGAGTGTAGATAGGATATATAAGACCTGATTTAATGCTAAGTATAACCAGTAAGATATAAGAGCCTGTTTGATGGCACTGTAAACTAGTCAGATCAAGCCAAAACAGTTGCTATTCAATTTCCCAACCAAAAATGATTTCCTATATTGTATGAGAGCTGTTTGATGGCATCAGATTTCCCATTCTTTCCTTGTCATGCCCATTTAGACTCTTGTAAACTTGCATTCTCAGCATCTCTTGCTTCTTCTTACCATCTTATCACTCTTTATTCATCAATCCTTTCATAAGCTGCTCAGAGAACTGACATTCATTGCCAGTGAGTAGCTTATGCATCCAGAGCTCACCACTGAGCATGGATGTTCTCATTGGCTGTGACTCCTCATGTCTGATTGAGAGCAGAAGTGATGCAACAGCACCAATCACAGCAGCAATAGCTGCATGCTTTTGGTTGCAATGATATGCATAACTTTTACTTTTTATTTCACATACAAATTGAGAATATTTTGCACTTTTATAGTTGAAAATAACATATACAAGGGAATTGAGAACTAGTGTGAGCCCTAAGCAGCTAGTCAAAGTGAGTAGTAGAGAAGGATACAAAATATTAGCAGAGTAATAGTTAACAGTAGGCCATACAAGGGTATCTGACCACTGCTAGTATGAAAATAACTAGCAAATCTGAATACAGAGGAGCATCCCAAAACCTGTAGGGAACTACACTACATCACACCTCTCTATTGAAAGCATACCAAAGGGAATATTTTCACTTTTAACAATATTTTCAATCCATACCCAACTTGAAGGAAGAATAAAAGCCTTTGATGATACATCAATAAGAATATTACCAAGAAATGGATATGAAACAGAGAATGACAAATTATCAGCAGGGGATACTCAAGATACCAATATCAAATTAGATGAATGAAATAGATGATTGGTTACTGGAAAGGTGCCTGTATTATAGAAAAGCAGAAGACAAAGCTGTATGACAAGAAACTAGCACAGCTGAGCTTACACACACTTTAAACATAGAAATGGAAGCATATTATGCATCTATAGAGCAGATGATAGTAGACAGAGAAGGAAGAAACCATGTGGAGCGGCATGGAAGTATAATATTTTCAAATGAAGATGGAAGGAGAGCCATTTGATAGAGAAAATTGCAAACAATTAGTTTCAGGAGACTGCACAATTGTTATAGAAAAAGAATAAAAGAGTTTATGGCTATGAAGCCTGACTACAATCAGACACTGTGACGGAGAAATTTCCAAACACAGCTCAGTTTATATAATATTTAGCACCCAACTCAGTTTTATTTGTATGCGTGACAGATATATTAGATTATTTATATTTTAGAGTATATAAGAGGACATGTTTTGTAGGTGGAAGGCAGGAGAGATACTGCCCACCAATTACCAGAGTATATGATGTTGTTGTTCAGGTAGAAGAGCTACTGGCAATCAGTATTTTTCAACCACTTCAGGCTCTAGCTTATTTAGTTGTGCAAGAGGCGCAGGCTAGTTGAGACCTAAGATTGTATCCCAAACCAGAGATCTAAATAAAAGCTAGGAAGAGCTTAGTTTTTAATGCAAGAGGCATGTTTTCTGATAAGAAGAACATTGTATCAGTCTACTAAGAGGGTAGCTGATGTACATCAGTATAGTCTGGTGTTTCAACATGAATCAAAGAGGGTTTCAGGCTAGCAGTGTCTAGAAGATTTGTCCTCTTGAGAATTGTTGCAGAACATAGCTAAGAGGGCTATATTCAGGTACAAGAGGTACCTTTGTCCTCTCTTAGAAGAAGTTTAATCTTTGGGCAGTTTCTGGTTGAATCTTATACCAGTTTTGCTTTCAAAGTGATCAATAAAACCACAAAACCAATAAATATTATACAAAACAAACACCAATCTCAATCTGAGAAGTTGTTTTGAAGGCAATCATCTCTGAACTACTAAGTGAGACATTAAAAATTATTCTTGACATTGCAGTAACAGTGAACCATGCTGAACCAACTCCCAAAACAAAACTGAGAATTAAGAACTTATATACCTTTTCCAGAGGTATTTTGGCACCACAGGCCTCATGTTTTCATAGTAGAGGCATAGGTTTTTGAGCATCTTCAGTGACATTGATGTCTCTTCTCAAGACAATCATAATGCTGTTGTGCTGTTGAGGGGATGCTGACCATTAAGAACTGTGTGACAATGAAGGAAAGAAGATAAAGTTAATTATCAATCTATCTACAAGGATGATGTGACTTATGTGTGACTATCTGCCCAGCATCCATTTCAGTGTTATTGGGCATCTTTTCCCATTATCATACTCAGAAGCAGATAGGATGTCTATAGTGCCATTGAATGGCATCTAAGCAGGTCAAGGTATAATTGCAGCAAGTACACTCACATAATCCTTGAGATGGATTTGTAGATTGCCTTACCCCCATGAGTTTCACAATTCATCCACCAAATATGTCTGGCTAAGTGAGTAATAAAGTGAGCAGAACCAGTATGAAGGAGCAGAGTATACTTAGCACACCAGTCAAAGTGGTGATCAACATATTAACTGCAATGCTCATCAGTAGTTGATTACCAGACAGGTCATTGCCCAGCAAATACACCTTTTCATTCTTCTCATCAGACTGAAATGTGAGAAGAAAAAAAAATGGTCACATGGGTCAAGTGCTAAGTCCGAAGAGCCGGGATCTTTGGTCCGACACTCCCCGCGCTCGACAACAACAACAACAGCTGGCGTCACACCAATCGAGCTAGGCTTTGAGCCGGGATCTTCAACCTTAGTTCTCACCCAACTGTATATGCTACTTGTCATATAACCTGTGTAGGGGCCAGCGAGCGGCAGTGCCTGCTACCTCACTCCGCACCACATCAATATGTATAATAAATGCAAACGAGGACATGCTCAACATTCTAAATACCCAACCAAATTACCAAAATCAAATGGTAAGACACAACTACTGGAAACTACAACTCAAGACTTGCCAAGGGCGCTCAATCCAAACACTGTGAAAGACAAGAAGCCAATGCAACCGCAAAGCCCATGTCTGGTCTAGATGACTTCAGTCTGACCAATAGAGCAAGGTCTACGATGAACTCCAAAGTGTATGAATACAACCGCCCAAGACACAGATCCGGCCACAACAACGGAATGTCAGCGGACTGTTCACTTTCCAGTAGGAGCAACATCCACATGTTAGGATCAGATACGTAGAGCCTGTCCTGAGAAGAAGCGCTCTTGCGTCATCTTCATTTGTCCCATAGACTGGAATTTCCAGTTTTCGTAACACACAGGGAGAGGCATTCAGGAATTGCAAAACGGATGTCTTTGCTATGTGGGATTTGTTTGTCCACATTCACATGCTCACACTGAACTCTAGAAGATGAAGCAACTGGATTTGGCCTAACAATACTTGGGTACAATGATACTGTGTTGGAACTATTTGAAGCAGAATGGGGTGAGCATTTTGACAATGAAAGGGGTGAGCCATTAGACTCATGCTGGGGCAAGCTGTTAGATGGGAAAGAAGTGTTGATGTACTGTGCAAGTCCTTGTCGCTCCACTCCTATTGGATATATACTCTCTGCACAAATCAGATTCGTCAGCATGTTTGTCACTGAAGAATAAATAACATACGTTCAGGCATCAAAAACAAGGGTGCCATTGTCGCAAAGCATTCCAAGATGTCATAAAGGCCAGCTTGCTGGCACTCGGAATAAAAGTCTGACCCGAAGCAGACATCCATGCCATCTTCATTGACAACACCGACGAATATTGTAAGGGGGATGGTGTGTGCAAAACTGGGTCAGCAAATGGTAACGGGCACACGAGCATTGAGAACAAGAGGAGAAGTGAAATGAACGTTGGCAAATGCTATGTCGAGCATGGTGCATGATGTCCAATAATCAAACAAAGGGCGGATGACTTGACCACAGATCAGAATCTCTTGAGAAGGGGCCATGAGGAGAGTGAAATGAGGTTGCAATTTGAGAAAGGAAAAGGGAAAAGGTTGTGGTTGAGAGAAACCAGTGAGACAGGAGTTTTTTTGGTCAAACACCTTATAAAAGGGGGTGAACTGGTTAGAGTTAGCGCTGTGTTCTATCCTGATGGAAACATGCAACGAACCAAGGGGTTTTACATCAATTTCAACTAGTCACATAGCCCGACAAGACTACAGACTCAACAACGACATTATCACTGAAAGCTGACTGTCTTCTGCATCCCCACTACATTCCAAAAGCATATGGCTTCTACACCACACCTGAGGAGTACAGTCTGGGGTGTTACTGTACACCCTTGGGGAGAAGACGCAATCGGAATGGAGGATGCAGCTGAAAGGGTACTAGGTGCCGCAATGGCCTGAATGAGTTGTACGACTCACAACTGGGTGGGCAATCTACCGCACATTGAGCATTGCCCATTGCTTCAACGGCGGGCCCCTTCGCAAGGCGAATGGTAAGAGAAAAAACAGGAGCACAGCCAAACAGAGAACCTTCAAAGCAGAGCCTGAATTCCTGTGAACAAAGGAAATCAGTTCCCACAGGCGGGTAGGAAAGTGGGCGGGCTGGCAATTTTCATGTGGTTAGGGTTTATTTTTGCAGATATCTTGGCAAGCAGAAAGTTTGCACAGTATACCCTCTATAATCAGAGAGTAAGGGCCATTCCAGCAGCGCCTGCTACCTCTACGTGCTCAGATAGGTGTACCCTTATTTGAATCTTAGTCCTGTTTCTGTTACTACTAGTTCCATGACCCTTAAAAATATGCAGCACTAGATGAGCAGTGGGCACTACCACTCTAGTGCCCAATGTGGGGACATCTGGACCAGAGCAAAGCTGACAAATCATGAAATTTTCTTACAAATGCTGATTAAGCACATGAGTTTTGCTACCTAGACCCACTACCTATGGTAGCGGGAACCTAGAGGTAGCGGGAATTATACCCACAAAACCCATCATAACCCCCTATAATGATTTTGAGGGATTATGACTGGTGTTGCGTCGATGGTCATAAATGGGTTATAGTTTCTCATCATGGTTACAGGGGGCTATGACTGGGCTACGAGTTGGTTCTGATCGGGCCTTCTACAAAGTCATATTCCCCAATGGCGGGAACGGGACGTTATAAATTCCAAGGTACAGTAGCGGGCTGCTATATACATGGTTATACTCATACAAAACTCGTCTAGGACCTGTGGCGGGCATTATACTCCCCACCGACTTGTCATAGTTTTGCTGATGGCTGCGTCAGTCTGGATACTCGAGGCTTGCACATGATTTCCACATGGCGTAAATCGAGGTACGGCTTCGGGACCCGGAAAAAAAAAGATCAGTAAAAATAGATAAAAAGATAGTCCTGCATGCTTCGCAAGGAACCCTAAAAAGAGGGTAGGACTTTAGGCGACGGAACCAAGTTTGCCAGAACCAGCTGCCTATCGAGCACGTCTTCGGTCTAGCTGAAAGGTAATTCCGTTCCGAATCATCCGCCAGGAACTTTGGAAACTACCACGAGGGTTCAATTTCACATAAATATGACGGCGGAATATTCTTTCACCTGTTTGCCCCACGACAACGATGCCAGGAAAACTCGACGATTATCTTACGGTCTCAAGAAGTCTAGTTATGCCTATGTCTTCTCTGTCGGTAAGCCTAATCAACTCAGCGTATCTGGTACATTGATATATGGGCCGCTTCAGGCCATGTTTTTTGTCTATGGTACGGGATGTTCTGTCCCTCGCGGACTAGATTCAAAATTGGGTTTCTTTTTCTTCTTAGGGCTCTACACTGCACTGTTTATTTCCTACATCCGCATTCTGCGTTGCCGTCGTCGACGCAATCAGGCAAAGACCTTGTACTTTTGGCCTACGATTGCCCTATTCTTCCTAGCGACGTTGGTCGTCATTGGAGAAACAATTTACCGAAGTATCGGTGCTTACATCACGTTCAACGCAGTCCAGACAAAGAATTTCAAGGCCCTCAAACATTACTTACGACATGATCCGCGCAAAACAACCGGCATGTACGTCTCAAACAATTTATTATCAAGTCGTTTTCTTGACGTCCTCCCTAGGGCTCTCACTAACATATGTGCCGTTCTCCTCAAGTACGTGTAGCGTCACTGTCTGGTAGTCGCTGACTCGTTCCCATCAAAGTGCGGTTGCAGACTACATACTCGTCAGTACTGGCTCGCCTTCATAAAACTCGATAACAAAAGCACCACATTTCAGATTCATCGTTGTTATGTGATCTGGGGCTCTAGAAAGCGCATTTTAATCCCTCTAACCACGGCATCGATTACCACCAATGGTATGTCTCTGCCTTACGATGCGCTTGTCTACGTTCTGATGGCTCCCAAGTGCTCGGGATCGTCGGCGCTTCCATGATGGTCGCTGGTATTCGAAACACGGAGGTCGAGAATAATGAAAAGCTGTCTATTCTGGGCAATCTCCTGATCGGTATTCAACTGCTGATGAGCATTATAGTTAACATGTCGATCACCACTCTGACTGGTGAGCTATACTCTGTTTCTTCACGCTAGTTCTGCTCCCTTCATTACTCACTTAGCCGGACGTATTTGGTGGATACAACGTGTAACTCACGCAGGTGAGGCAATCTACAAATCCATCTCGAGGATTATGTGAGTGTATTCGCTGCAATTATACCTTGACCTGCTTATATCTTACCGGTTACACTCAGCATCGAATCGGGTCTTATATATCCTATCTGCACTCTCGTTCATGTCATCATGATTCAAATAGTGTCGTTCAGAAACATTCCATTCGAGTTTTCGTGTGTTTCATATCTGACTGCTGTACGTGAAACTTGTTCTTCCTATCGCCGCTTGAACTCATGTTTCATAGGGCATCGCTCCAACATTGATCACGGTTCGCGCACAACTCGGGAAGACCGTCGAGAGCGTGGTGTGTGACGCCCCTGTGGTGTCGGAGATCAACTTCAGCAGCTGCCCCCCACCCTCGGACGGAATCAGCGATGACAGTAGCAGGGCTCAGGTGACTGCTCACGCCATGAATCAACAAAGTCGTGAGGCGATTTCGGGTAGTTTGCGCTGGAAGAGAGAGGTCGTTTAAGACCTGAGGCAATGTAGTGTGAACGATACCATTTACGCTGTGTGTATAGATGAACACTTGAATCATCTTTGTTATTCCAAACACTCCAAGGAATGTCCGTGTTTCAATTTGGAATTCTGTTCCTTCGGACCCAGCTGCTCAATTATGCAAGTGCTCTGGAAGTCCATTTGGGAAAAGCTTGCTAAAAAGATCCGGGTAGTGCACAGCTCCGACGTCTGGGTGGCTCCTGTACGCGTACATCAGTGCGTAGAAGGCGTTACGCAGTAAAAATGCGTACTTGATCCTCCCGATAAGAGACGCCATTCCGAATGTCTCGGTTGTCATCTCCTTGTAATTTGAAGCTGCAGACGAGTGAACAAGCGAGAAATAAGCCCCGAGAAACATAAAACTGACCGTCCGTCTCAGGTAGCTTTCCTCTGATATCACGAAGGCGGAGTACTTCCTTTGAGACTATCTCGGGGACACGATTAGCCACGTAGAATGGTTAGGGTAGGGACTCACATTGAATGCAATGCTGAGGATCGGAAAGTCGTACGTCCAACGATAGATTGTGGAAATATGGCACAGAATAACGCGGTGTCGTAGAGTCCAAAGGAGGTGAAAGAACGCGATGCGATGTCGCTCTTACAATTCCTTGGGTAACATACTCCAATGCCCGGCCAAAGTTGACCTGCACAAAGTTCAGCTTTCGATATCGAAGATTTCAGAGTGCCTTACCACAAACGTTCCTGGAATTGGTGGAACGTCGATCCAGTCCCCTACAAGGTTCTGAACCTGAAGCCCTGGATGATCAGAGGCTTGCAAGAGCTTTTGGTCCTTCAGCGAAAAATTCTCTCTTATTCTTTAATGAAGGGACGTACTATCGTAACAAAGCCAGGATCAACGTGAGCACCTACACCCTGGCTGGAGAGGTTTTCTGCTCGCGGAACAGGATACTTGACAATCTTGCTGAAATGTAACATCTCCTCATCCGAGCCAGCGAACTTTGCCAATCCATCGCGAGCAAGTCCTAGTGCTTCAGCCACGAGGCATACAAGCTCGTTCCCCGCCGCAGTCATCTGGCAAAGGAATCTCTCCATCATCTGACGGAAGCCGGGAATTTCTTGTTCGTCTGGGTACTGTTAAGCGAATAAATGTTACTTGTCGGCGTCAAAGAGAAAAGCCCGGAGCCTACCTGCGACGGTCCCCAGAGCCTGAAATACTCCGGATCACCTTCCTTCCACCTCGACGCAAACGTCGTCGCGAAATCAAACTGTTCCCTGTAATCAATTTTGCCTTTCGTCAGCTCCGCGCCCAAGCCATTGTATCCCAAGAAATGAGGAGAATTCCTCATTAGAATCTTTTCCTTTGTTTCCTGAGGCAGGTCGAATAGCTTGGGGATATACCCCTTTAGCTCTTCAATGTCAATTTGCGTATTGGAGAGGTAGAGAAATCCGACATTGATGAGGGCGTTTTGGAGTTGAGATATAAAGACGGGTTTGGTTTCAGGATCTTTGGTCAGAGCAAAGTCGAGTATGGGAATACTGGAGAAGTTTCCTGGGGCGAGAGAAGGCATTGATAATAATGTTGGATGAGGTTTATTGGAGGCCTAGATATACTGTACACTGGAGTTCACACTTGACGCCCGTTGTGTCCCATGAACTCGGGCTCGGGTTCGGTGATCAGAAAAAGGAGAGCTTCTTTGACGCCGAATTAATATCGATTACAGGGCTAGCTCTGCCAATGTTCTGGAAGCCCATCTGGAAAGTACTTTTTGAACAAGTGGGGGTAGTGACGCTCCGCGACGTCTGGATGACTCCTACGATGAGGTGAGCACAGGCCACAAAATTTATCGAAAAAATACCGACTTGACTCGATTAATGAGCGTGACCTTTCCGCTTGGTTCGGACGTGAATTCCGAGAAGTTAACAGCTGAGGAGAATAACGTCAAAGTTTGCGGAGCCGTAGCGGAGTCGTGAGAAATAAGAACCTTACCATCAAGGTCGACTAACTGTCCCCTCGCGTCGCGAATCCGCAGAACTTCCTCAGGGACTGAAATATACAGGTGAGCAAGAGGTTCACAATCCACAAAATATACATACACTCCAACGCATACTCGGGGTCACATAGTCGTGCATCGAGCGAGATAGCTGTGAAGAACGGCACTGAGTAGCGAGGAGACGTAGAGCCGAGAGGTGGAGAGAGAACTCTATGTGAAGTAGCGCGAATGATACCCTGAGTAGCAAACTCAAGTGCTCGACCAAAGTTGATCTGTACGGAGCAGTTAGCCCTCGATGCTGTGCCTGAACAGAAGATTGGCGCACCACGAACGTTCCATCTGTAGGGGGCACATCAATCCATTCCCCCGCCAAATTTTGCACTTGCAATCCGGGATGTTCGGACGCTTGCAAGAGCTAGATTTTGTCAGCCCTTTCCGGACCCGAGGTGTAATGGTGCGAGCTTACTATGGTTAAGAATCCGCCGTCATAATGCGGTCCGACCCCTTGATTGGAATGCCATCTTTCGTTAGCAACAGGGTACTTGACAATCTTGCTGAGGTTCTGCATGCGGTCATCCGAGTCAAAGAACCGTGATAGGCCATCTCGGGGAAGTCCCAGCGCTTCGGCGATGAGCGCGATAAATTCTTTGGAGAGGCTGGACATCTGAGCGAGATAGGTTTCCAACGTTTTTTTGAAGCCTGGAATAAGATGTTCGTCAGGGAACTAGAGGCAATCCTTGAGCTCAGCATCGGATGTACAGCGTGTCGACACGCACCTGCGGGGGACCCCACAAATTATAATAATCCGGGTCTCCTGGCTTCCATCTCGACACATGGGAGGCAGCAATATCGAACTGTTCGCGGTAATCGGTCATACCCTTCGTGAGCTCAGCGCCTAACTTTGAATACCCCAAGAAATGTGGTGAATTGGCCATTCTAATCTTGTCCTTTTCCTCTTGGGGCAGTGCAAAGAGTTTTGGGACGTAGCTCTTCAGGTCGTCAACCAAACGTCCGTCAATTGGCGCATTGACAAGATAGAAAAATCCAACGTTGATGAGAGCGTTTTGGAGTTGGGAAATGAATTCTGGGTGCCGTTCCGGTACTTTCGCGAGTGAAAAGTCAATGAATGGAATAGAAGAATAATTTCTTGAGGTTGACATGGCTGGTAAAGAATCGATGGAGCAACTGCGTCTCAGTGAACGCACCAGGACCCGTCACGAGTCCTTGGAAATTTCATGGTGAGATGGCGCAATTCTGGTTTGTACATAAGCACAAGTGACATCGATGGTCCTGAAAGGGATAACTGAGATTCACAGCCACAGCATCGGACAGTGAATGATTTGTGAGTAGAACCTGCTCCAGCGATGGTCGTTGCAGTGAGAGAAATAAAAATCGTAACCGGGGTCAGCGGCATTTGCCGGTCCGGGAACCTGTATTGACGCGTTTCTTTTGTTGCGCTTCCACCAAACCTGAACCAGTATGTTGACTCAACAAATCTCGGGTAGAATTTTCAGGTAAGGCACCAGAGTTTCTGGCAGCCGTGCGAGAGACTGAACTAGATCTACCCACAGGGTCCTAGGATCGGTACCTTCGTCGTGACTCGCCCTTTGAAGCGAGGCAATATAAAAACCTGAGAAATCTTCCAGACGACCTCCCAGCTTCCAGTCAACTTCATTGCTACACAAACTTTCCATCATGATAACATTGTTTGATTGGGGTCCAAATCAGCATCCCGATGCGAAGGGAATATCGGTCCATGTGTGGAAGACCAGGTATCGTTCAACAATCATTCTTCGATAAACTTTGCTGAAAAAAAAGGAAAAAAAAAAGATATGCCCTCAATTACAAAGGAATACCTTATACAACCGTATGGGTCGATTTTACCCTCATCGAGGAAACAGCAAAGCAACTAGGAGCACTACCGACTGCGGTCAGAGCCGACGGTTCGCCCAAATACACCGTCCCGATCATCAAAGACTCAAAGACGGGCGCAGTTGTCTCTGACTCCCTCCGCATCGCTGAGTACCTGGATGAAACATACCCGGATACACCACCCGTCGTACCAAAGGGCTCGCGTGCTCTTCAAGCAGCGTTCGCTGATACCAGCATATTGAAATTCATCCCATTCGTTCCCCTCGTTCGACCCCATACGCAACCATACTATAGTAAGCCAACGCAGGAAGCTTTCGATATCCTTTTTGGTGGACCTGTGGTAGAACTCTCAGAAGATGAAAAGACGAAATTGATGGTTCAAGGACGTGAGGGCCTCGCACAAGTATCAGCTTGGTTGAAGAAGGACGGTGTATTTGTCATGGGAGATAAACCCGTTTTCGTGGATTTTAGTCTCGCAGCATGGTTTTTCATATTGCGCATAGCATTTGGGAAGGATAGTCGGGAGTGGAAGGAGATTGCTGACTGGGACGATGGCCGGTGGAGTAAGCTATTGGAAGGCGTTGAAAGCTATCAGGTGCTCGAAGTGTGACATAGGAAGGCTCTGGTGTCGTGAGGTGATAACCTTGGCATGCCACTTCACTTACATCTTGTGCAGATTTCGTGCTACATACACACATCACTGTGGTTATCAGTGTTTATTCTCAGTTGCTTTCGAGGCTATATTCATCCGCTGCACTTGCTCTACCGATGGATCAAATTGTTGCACGGCCAAGGAAGCGCAGAATGTCCCTAGAGTGAAAACAGCTTCGTAACACGGACAATTGTACCAGGCGTGTTTGCTCAGGTGAACGCTTCGCATGTTTTTTGTTCAGTGTACCACGAGAGATAAAGGTTCCCCGAAAGATGTGCGAAGAAATCATAACCCCCAGCGTACTCTCATTGCCATATCTCCACTCTGTTGTGCATCTATAATGCGTTTTACTCAATCGCATGTAGTATTCCTAATTCGCTTGTAAAGGTCGGCGTTGGATTTTCCGAGCAGAAAAAGTGCGTCACAGTTGTACTCTATTTGTTGTTCATGTGTACTCGGCGGGCCGCTTCCCCAACCGATTCCCAGATTCCCATCCTTCTCCAGAGCCCATCATCCTCACACTGCTGCACCAGACGTCAACACCTTACCGCTCTTTCCGAGGTGTCTTTTTGTTTCATCCCTTGCCTTTCATGCATATCTCTTTCAAGGTGGAGCAAGCCTGGGCCGTCCGCGAGCAGAACGGAGCAAGAATGGAGGGAGGGGGATGATCATATACTCTCGGCGTACGAGAAGCAAGAGGCGTCGATGAAGAAATGATATAAATATGAGGGAGAAACATCAGAAGACCTTGCTTTATATCCCACGGAACCCAAGCTCTCCCTTGTACTACGATGTTCAACTGGTTTAGGCGAGGCAGGCCATTACAACTCGCTATTTCAGCGACATGCTCGGCTGCTTTCATTCTGTTCGGGTACGATCAGGGCGTGTTTAGTGGTATTATAGGGAACCAGGACTTTTGTGAGTTTTTGTTGCTTTCTGTTCTTGAGAAAAATGGCTCAACATGTTTGACTGTTTCCCCAGTGGATACTTTCGGTCACCCGAATGACACTCGAATGGGAATCATGTTTGTAAAAGCCAATCTTTTGGAAGTTGGCTTGAAGTTGACACGTTCCCCCAGTGTTTCTTCTTACAATCTTGGGTGTTTTGCCGGCTGTGTCATCACATTCATCGTTGGTGATACTCTCGGGAGAAGACGTGCTATGTGGCTCGCGATGTCGCTGATTACGATCGGAGCAACTCTACAGACAACCGGTACGCCCCATACTCGTATCGCAATAAGCTCTGCTTGACCTGAATGTGTAGCGTATTCTGTCCCTCACGTCATTATCGCTCGCGTTGTTACTGGGTTCGGTACTGGCATGGAGACTTCAACCGTTCCCATGTATCAGTCCGAACTATGCAAACCAGAGTACCGGGGTCGCATTGTTGCTACAGAGCCCATGTTCGTCGGCATTGGTATCGTGACAGCTTATTGGTTTGTGAGTGTACCATCTCGCTCCTTTCTACGGGTATCTGAGTGGATTTTAATAGGACTATGGCATGAATTTCATATCTCCCACGTCCTCCGTGGCATCCGTCGCATGGCGGCTACCCATTGCCTTCCAAATCGCCTTCACGATTATCGTCGGTGTGCTGATTTTTGGAGTACCCGAGTCTCCGCGTTGGCTTTATCAACAGCATCGCGATGACGAAGCGATCAAGGTACTATGCGATGTCTACGACTTGCAACCCGGTGATCCAGCAATTATGCGCGAATCCGAAGATATCAAAGAGGCAATGAGGCTGGAGGAAGAGAATAGCTTCCAATGGCGTAATCTTCTGCAGCGCGATTCCGTGCAGACTGGGCGACGGGTTCTCCTTGCTTGGGGTATGCAATTCATGAAGTGAGTTGTCAAACCGTCAATTGTAACCTCCTTTGCTCACAATCTGTGAATTGCTTAGCCAAGTAGGAGGAATCAACCTCGTTGTCTATTACCTCCCTACCGCACTTACCGATAATGTTGGTGTTTCTCGTAACCTGGCGTTAATCCTCAGTGGATGCATCAATATCATGTTCCCTCTTGGCTCACTTCTTCCGTCGTTCTTCCTGGATCAGATGGGCCGACGGCAACCTATGATGTGGTGCTCTCTCCTGCTAGCTGTTTGCATGGCGTGTATTGCGGCGTTGCTTAGCTTTAGGGGAACGGACGTGGAGAGACCTACTGCAATGGCATCTGTCGCGTTTTTCTTCTTGTATCAGCTCATCTTTGGTGCTGGCCCGAACTGTATTCCCTGGGTATATGTTCCGGAGATTCTGCCTCTTCATGCGAGGGCCAAGGTGTGTGTGTGTGTGTGTGTGTACTATTCAAACTTTTGAAATCAACTCACTCTCCACGATAGGGAACTGCTATCGGAATATCGTCCAATTGGATATGGAACTTTACTATCGTAATGATTACCCCCATCATCTTGAATCGTTTGGTGAGGCCCCCCTCCCCCAATCCACATATGTCCAAGCGGTGCTTACAATCTTCATTTGTCTAGCAATGGAAAGCCTACCTCATCTTCGTCGTCACAAACACGTTGTTTGTGCCACTCGTCTACTTTTTCTATCCCGAGGTGAGACTTTGACAGGGCTCGATGTCCCTTCAACTCTTGACTGACATTCGCTGTCAGACAACACGCCTTTCCCTTGAAGAAATTGATTTGTTGTTCTTAAAACATAATGCTGTCAAAGCTAGTTTAGACAGGTCGTGGCTTGTTCGGCACGATATTGAGGCGACGTTTAGAGAGAAGGAGAAGGCGAGTGTTGAATAGTCTGAGGATGTTTCATGACCGGCGTAGTAGGGGGACCGGGGCACGGAGCGGAGGTTCCAGGCCTCTTTGATTGTGTTTGGCATGAGCTTCCGGCGCATAGTCTACAATTTCCGTGTACGTAGTTAGCCCTCATCCACAACCAGCATTGTCTTCGGCATCGCGATAGCCAGACCACCCGGCCCTCTCCATCGATGTATTCATGAATAGAATGATATTGTACATTGATAAACGGAATGATTTATATATACTAGGCTTTCTCTTCGTATAACCAATTCTAAACGATTACGGTGCTCCCTTCACGCTTGCTGCTGCTGCTGCAGCCAACTCGACAGCGTTCCAGATTTCCTCCATAGAGTCGCCCCGATTTTCGACCAAGACAATTCGGCGATCCTCTTGGAGACCTGCAGCGTGGAGAACCTTTCCTCGGTCAAGGCTAGCATTTTCATTCGGGTCCACCAACAAAGCTAGTACTTCCAGATTCGGACACAATTCCAAAATCCTCTTGAGAATCGGTCCCGCGCCTTCAGGATCCCGCGCCCAGAACCTAAATGATAGGTGTGTCAACTGGGGAAGAGCCTCAAACCCAATATCTACAGCACCTCCACCTCCAACTCTTCCTACGTTAGCGAGTTGGTATAACGCCCAAGGGTGGCTCATATCGAGATGCGAGACATGTTCCAGGAGGACATTGCCATCACCACCACCCGACAGCAGCAGCCGCAGATGGCTAAAGTTCACTGACAATCTCTGTAGATGTGTGAGCTTTTCCCTGATTATGGGCATCAGAACCCCTGCAGCATAAGCGTTGGGTTCGATCCAACATGCAAGAGTGCGCACTCCGACACATTGTTCCAAGATAACTCGCGCTTCTGGAACACTGACTCCTTTAGAGAGACAGAGCGACTTGACGTGCGTGGCAAAAAACTCGGGTGGTTTCGAGGAATTACGAAGCACACGCAAAAACTTCGGACCGGAATGGCTATGGTTGAGGGGGGGGGTGAGGTTAGCCGAAGTTCCGCTCAGTACGGGGGGGGGGGGCTTTGAACGTACCATGCTTTCACCCTTTTTGCCACCATAGGCAATTTCACCATAACTCGCGGGTATAGGAGCGCCGTCATCTCGAATATCTCTCTTTCCATGTCATACGGTAGTATGACGTTGCTAAGGGGCGACGGGGAGCCTTCGATGGCGGCCTTCTTTTCACCAGCGGAGCAAAGCTGTTTATCCATCGTACTGGGGTCCAATGAAATTGATACTACTGGATTTATTATTGCTTCGTTTATTGAGCTTGGTGAAGGCTATGGGGCTGTGAAGATTTGAGAAGACGCTCATCGACATATAACTCGTCGTGGCGAAGCGAGGAGTGTTGAACAGCGGTTTGGGGGAGATGATTTAGATGGGAGATATCGGCTGGAGCTTACGACAGTGCGACTGAGGTGTGTGCGTAATTACCAACTGGTTCCCGTGGACACTGCGTAGCCCCCTCGCCAGGTGTAAGATGATCACGGGGATCTTAGGTACGACATGCCGAAATCTTTCGTGGCGTGATAAGCATCAAGTAGAATGAGGAATCAATATATAATGAGCAAACGTACTAAACAACTTTGATTATCATTTGGGAGTGAAAGTGAAAGGCACTGCAATAAACTTCACGTAGTCGCAGTATAAAAATATTGCAGCCATACGTTGACCACAACTTTCCCGTCCAGTCAAACCTTCCGCATAAGGAAAGATTTGGCAGATGGAGACAAATCCTCGCAAGTAAAGTGAGGGAACGAAATCAGACGTTGTGTCACTCGTACGCGTCAACATGTCACTCTGAGAGCCACGTGACTCTCCCCACCTTCAAAGGCAGTGAGTCTCGACCCGACTCGACTCTCACCGCTACGAGCACATCGCCGTCGTCCTTTGATCCTTCCTTTTCCAGAACTTCCACGTTGCCTGTATACAGGTCAAAATTAGAATGTTCGACTCTCTAACCTGCCTAACCGGCCCAAGCCTCAGCCTTCAGTTTATCAAGCGAACGACTTTCTCGTGGCACGACATCTTTTGGGGTCATATGAAATTTTACCTCACCTTATTACATCCGAGCGGCTGGTGTCTGTCATTTTTCGAATGATCGCTGCCATGCTCGACACAACTCTCCTCGAATTCGGTGTTCCCAATCCCCTTTAATTACGACGCGATTCGAGCTAGGCCTTTTCCTGCTGCCACTCCGCTCCTCCAGCCGCACAGTTGGTCTGACCTTTCTTCCTGGGGGGACTGGTCATGGAATAATGTCGGATCCAACACCACCAAAATATCAGTCTCTTCATATTCTGACGAGCTCCACACATCTTCTCAGTATGCCCTTTTTTTTTTTTTTTATTGTGATCAAAGTCGCGCTGATAAAGCTCAGGCATCTCTCTCCTTTCGTATCTGATTTCTCGGAAGGCACCCCCCATCAACAAATTACAGCAATGGAAGAGCTTGAGATGGGGCAAGGTGTGCATGTTTCTGGTGTTGATCGACTCGTAAGTCTTATTTGTCGTACCTATTTGAATTATCTGTCGTTGAAAAAAATTTGACAATATAGCTGGTTCTTCGTTCTCTTTTGTCAGTCACGACCATTTCCGCTCTTCTCTTCGTTGTTCTCATCATCATGAATACCGTAGCTGGTATTCTGCTGACTGGAATAGGGACAATGGGCGATCCAGTGGCTTGTTCCCTAGCAATATTTTCTTGTATCCTCTTCCAGGGAAGCAGTAAGGTGGGAACGTTTCCTCGGCCTAGTCTGCGCTGCATGCTCATCATTTCATAGGTTCTGATTTACGCGTTTTTCGTTGAGAAGGTACACCGCCTCAAAAGTCGGCTTCATAGTCATCCCCACATTAAGCGTTTCACCAAATAGGTCTACATTGTATGGTCAGGTGGAAACCGAACACCTCGTCTCAAGACAAAAGTCTACAAGATATGCAGTGTCATTTTACTGGGCTACGTCGTGATCGACGTGCTCTTCTTTCTCGGACATGCCAGTCACATCAGGGAGGAGGATGGGGTGTGTATTTTGGGCTATAAAAATTACGCGTATGTGCCTATTACTTGCCGACCAAAAACATGTGATCGCTCACCCTTGACATCGACATTCTCAAAGGTCAATCGCGTTAGTGACGTACGACCTCGTCCAGAACGTTTTTTTCACCATCATGTTTTTGTGGCCATTATGGCGGTCGCGTGTCATGAGCCCGAGGCTGAGAAACGTTGCAAAAAAGACATTTTAGTGAGTAGCAATTTCCAAGGCGCAACTGTGAAGGGGACTGAGTTTTGATTTACTTCATTAGCGGAGCTGTCAGTGGCCTGACGATTTCGGCTGTGGGTACTCCTTGTCATGTAACCAATGAATAAGCTGACTTTCGCGACTATGCAGGCCAACACGGTGGTCTTGATCGCACTCAGAGGCACAGAGTTGTCATGGGTCTGTATGAACAGCTGTGTGGCAGACGTAAGTCCTCGTTTTTACTTCAGCCTTGGAAAGCTCGACTTGATTCAACATTCATTTCCCTGCCCAATCGCAGGTCGCAGCAAACGCGTTGATCCTCTATTGGGTCAGCTCTGGAACCCCATCAGATTCTGTGGATCATTTCACTCTACCCGAGATTAATGTAACGAACATTACCGTTGGAAACCAATGGAAAGCACCAGCTATGACTAGTCCTTCGGGTACCATGGACACATCCACCACACAAACTGCGTCCATAGCATTCCAGCCCGGCAGTTTTCGCGCACCGGGAACCCTTCTGGACGCACCGAACGAATCAAATAAAATGGAGTATTTTGGTGACGAGGAAAAAGGGTACGCCTCGAGAGAGAGGATCGTCAATGTACGTTGATCCATTAAAAAAAAAAAAAAAAAAAAAACTATTTTTGTCGAGCAAGTCTTGATTCCGGTGTCTTTTTTCAAGGAAAAACACACACTATATTTCACCGGACCAATCAACATGTCTTCTACCTATCCACCATTGTATTCATGTGGCCAGCCCCACCATGAGATTGTAAGTGTGTCCGTATTGGGACTTTTTTTTTTTTTTTTTGAGTGATCACTACAACCGACGTCTTTTCATCACCGACAGCCCCGAGATCACCTACTTCAGGGCAATCTTCCTGCCAGGCCCCTGCGGATCCGACGCTATTCGTTTTAAAGCTACACTCGATTCTCTCCCACCCCATAGTACCATTCCGTGCCTCGTGTTATCCTGTAATTTCCTGCCAACATCCTCCGTCGCATTTTGCTGTGTTTTGTTGTTGTTGTTGTCCTGTTGTTGCTACCATTGTTTTTTGCTGAACACTTCTTAGTCGTATTAAACTTGTAAAAGCTTGTAATACTACTACTAGACTAGAGATGTCAAAGAATGTGCTGTTGTCTTGGAACGGAGGTCGCATCCGATTAACTGAAGTGTCTCGCCCTTCGACCCTGTACTTGGCTCAAGTACCAAGTACTCAGGTCTCTGAATGTTGAGACCAATCAATCTAGATTTCAAGTGGATTTGGTGTGGAATTTCATGATCTAAGAGTCACCTGGGTCGGGTTTTTCGAATCGGTACGCATACCACTACTACCTCAGTAATGTAGGTAGATGATTCTCCCAGAACTCTGATGCACCGAAAACCTATACTTGTCACCAACTGGTTTATTTCGGACTTGCTGCTTTCGGGCTATAGTGTGCCACCACCACGAACATGAGAAAATTGATGGTTGCGGTCTTGGCGGAAGGTAGCCCCAACCTTTTTGCCTTCTTCTTCTAGTTTACTTACCGCCACTGGCAAGTTCACGAAACAGACCCATTTGTATTTTCCCAACTGCTACTAAAAAACGGATGGAGTGTTTAAAAACTGCATCTGCTCGCTCTCTTGGCCCCAAAAACCTTTGGGATTACTAGAAATAGTATTTTTCTGTACGACTGTTGTAGTTATCAAAATAAATTTCGGTGTTCTGGTAGAAGTTCAAAAATTCATTCTTTCGTTGAAAAATCATTGATTTTGTATTAGCTCGACAACGTGAGGTTCTGGGGTAAAGTACATCCAGTAATCCTTTTTTAGGTATTCTCAGCTTGGGTATATAATCTGGCCCTTGTACGCCCACTGGAGCTTGCACAGCTGGGCGTTTGAAAACGTCGAGCGGAGTTTAAATTCTGTTGCCGCCTCGCTTTTACGTGAGGATTCGGGGGGAATATCATCTTGTGACTAAATTTTTTTTTTCAAACCGCACTTGGCGGCGGCATGCTTGTCCCTCCGCTGAATGTGTTATACTGTAGATGATGGTGCTAAAGAACCCATGTACCTAGGTCCCCCCTCACGACGGGAATCCTGCTGGTTTCCGACATTGGTCGGTGGCGTTTCCTTAATTAAGCGTCTTCCTCTCCTGTTCATCTCCTTGAAATGTCGCGTCTGGCGGTCTCAGATCACCATTCCCTTCGTGTCCTCACGAGCTGTATCCATCTCTTAAGTCTGTTCGCCCCTATCTTTGTTATTCACCGAGCTAATGTGTATTCTTTTTTTGTGGGAAGCTATATCACTCCTTTCATTCTTAATTGCTCGACGTTCGTGTCAACTCGGAAACTTGCCTCAATGGAAAAAATTGACTTGGGGGAAAGTTTGTGTATTCCTGGTGCTGATAGACTCGTAAGTCCTCCCTCGTTTCATCAAATATCTGATGCTTTACGGCACCAACTTGATAGGTGGCTATTCGTCCTTTTTTGTTCGTAATCTTTAATGTGCACAAGTGTTCTCGCTAAAAACTTGTACAGCTGGAATTCTCATGACCGGAGTAGAGACAAGTGGCAATACAGAAGCATGCTCCATAATCATGATAGCCTGCATCGTGTTTCAAGGTTCCAGCAAGGTGCGTTTCTTGTTCTCGTTACGCCGACTCTCACCGACAATGTCGATAGGTTCTTATGTATGCGTTTTTAATTGAGAAGGTACCGCTATTCCCCTAAAATTGAGGGAACTGAAGCATATTTTCAGATACACATTGTATGGTCAGGGGGCCATCGCAAACATCGTCTCAAATCCAAGGTCTACATCGCATGCTGGATTATCATCCTTGGATTCATGATCCTTCATCTTTTCTTCTTTCTCGGACACCGCAGCTATATCGGACCTGAGGACGAGGCTTGCATGGTAACCTTTGAAAGTTTTACGTAGGTTCCCTCCTTACTTGAAATGACCCGAACGCAACGCTCATGGTAATTATCCGAAAGACCGACTTCGCTGATGATATACGACTTCATGCAAATCCTCTTCTTGACATTCATGTTTGTATGGCCATTATGGCACCCCCATGTCATGAGTCCGAGACTGAGATATGTGGCGCAAAAGACGTTTTAGTGGGTTGGGATACATCTATTTTTTTGCTCGTGCTGACTCCTCCAATTAGCGGCGCTCTGGCTACTCTGCTCATTTCAGCTGTAAGACTTGTCACTACTTGTGCGATGATTCACCCTCTAACGTCACGATCAGGTCAACTGGGGAGCAATAATCAAGCTGGGTAACACGCAGTCGGGCTGGGTGTGTATGAATAGCTGCGCTGTGGACGTTAGTGCCTGTTTTCCTTCAAATGAGCAGGTAAAATTAATAGTTGAGATTGCAGGTGACCTTGAATGCGCTTGTTCTGTACTGGGTTAGCACTGGAGCACTCTCGCGCACTGTGGATCATGCTACACTTTCAGAAATACAGCTTACAAGCCAGAAGCCAGCATTAAGCGTCAGCCAAACAAACGGGTCCAGTAAAATTCAATTGAGCATGACTTTTGGCACGACGAATCTTTCTCTTAGTAATAAGAAAAAGAGTGTTTATGTTCTAGAGGTACGTCGTTTCCCTTTGTTGTCGAAAGATTCTGTTACTCACGTTTAGGTTTAGAGCAGTGGCCAGTTGACAAAAGCGCAGAAACAGTCTGGTCTGCTTCGACCTCCTACTATGCCTGCGAGACGAAATTCCATCTAAACAGGAGTACTTATTCCCAAATATTTAGTTGTAACTCATCTTCTTTATATTTTTTGTAGAGTTCTGTACGTTACTATCTAATTGTTGTCATTAGTGAGCAGCCTCCGACTGACCCAACGCCATGGACCGTTGCCACCCCCTACTCAGTATCTACCCGCAAGTTTGTAGGATTACGATACGGAGTGTATCGCATCTCCAACATATACACTCTCGTTTTAGTGGGGTACCGCCTTCGGATCTAGATACCATGCTTGCGCCTCCACATCCGTGACCCATATAGCTAGTGGATGATAGTGATAAGACTAGAACGGAATACGCATTCAGCTCTCCTTGACAACGAAAACTTGCAGAATCCAATGTACTTGCGTCCTCGTGAAAGATAGGCTACTTCTTGTAGGTTGTCCTTTCAAACCTTCACGTAGCTTCCTTGTCGAATCATGACTGTTGGGAGTCGAGGGAGGATAATAGGACGAGAAGGTACGGACCAGACTCAGTCAAAGCTGGTAGAAGAGCATCTGGAGTCAGCATCACCGACGGGAGTATCATTATTGGGTAGTGTATCAAAGGGATCGGTGTCTGCCGGGCTATATAGCGTAAACACCGAGCTTGGCACGCAGTTTGGATGTATAGTAAGGCGGGTACGTGGACGTTGTGTTGATAAAGAACCTGACGAAAGAACGGTGAACTCGAACCACACCAGGGAAGAAAGCAAGGAACCCCCCCACGTACTGTACTGAGCAAGCAAAGGGTATTTCTCTGACGCATCTTCTTCACGTCGCGATCGACGACACCTTTCGTAACAAGTCCCTGCTGCGCCATTGGATCAGCGGGGGGGTCCAATCGGACAGCCGGCCTATTTGATACACCTGACAGGTACCTTCTGAGAGTGTTGTCTCATCAAGTAGTCATCTAACTGTATTCGATTCATAGTGTGTAAGAGAGAGAGAGAGAGAGAGCCTAAATCCTAAACTACCCAATCGAGGGCGTATTCCTACTTGTCACGTCGTCTCGTAGAAAATCAAACCGAGACGGGTAGATGTAGCCGTCGCGTTCCCTGCAGATAGCCTTGGGGGATATCGGAGAGAACGCAAGAAACGGAAAGACGCCAATTCGTACGGGCAAGGGATGCGCGAGGACTTTGTCTTCGTTTTCGAGGTGACACGGTCGAGCTGCCAGTTTCCCGCTTGGAAGACTCCGTCGGTTCAGTTGATGCGAGAGTTGGTTTTTTCGCTAGCACCTATGTGAGAATGAGCATAACTCGACATACCCAATTCGGTTCGACTAGCACACCAAAGAGTCATCCGTTCCTTCCCGTCGAAGGGGCCATCCGCACATTCCAACAGGTACTACGATTCATTGCTTTGACCAATCGGGAGCTGTCAATGTTGACACTTGACAGCGGTGAAGTGGTTAACCGGAGATTATCACTTGAAGAAAGTAAATGTTAGTGACAAGTTTCTGATTCTGATTCGGTAGTAGTCTCAAAAGACTTACAACCGCTGGTACTGAGTGACAGGAGGAGTTGTATAGCGCCGCCAACACATGTCGTCATGTAGAACATACCGTCCTTGAAGCCGACGGGGTCCAAAAATAGAGCCATTACAGAGAACAAACAGATTCGCATTCATCATTTCGATCGATAAAAAGTCCAGGAGCATCCGTAAAAACCTCACGCTCCGAGTCGGAAGAACGTTCTCTCCATCGATGTGTGTATTCGAAACGCCTTGGTGTGTTATCTTCCATTCTTGATGTAAATATATCATGCTTCCGTCGACTGTACTCGACTGCAAGTCTTTCGCTTCCTACCAGTATCCATGCCCATATTCTTTTCGGATCCAAAATATCCATATCCAGCCAGGCATCCCAACATCTTTCTTTTTCGAAATGACGAGAACACCAATGCATGATGTGTTAGACGTTGTGACGGCGGCGGTGGGGAGATGAGTCGTCCTGTCATGGGATTCGCATTCCGGCCTTGGTCCTCGGAAGATCGAAGACCGAGTCCCTTTCCCAGCCAGACTGATATCACATCTTGTGCATGTTTTCTGGATTGTGAAATGAGCATGGATACCGGGGGCATTCTGGTGGTGAGGTTACGCGTTGAAGCTCGAATTTCATTTTGGAAGCTTTCTCGGAAGCGTGATCATCTGGGTCACGCGACTCACAAATAATATTTTTTTTTTCGTCGCCCCGGCCCGTCCTCTCGCTCTCGCTCTCACCGCCTGGTCGTCAAGGCCCTCCACCCCTCTTTACCAAGACCTCGGGGACGCGCGAATACAGAATGAAGAAGCTCGGGATAATCATCACTCTAAAAAGGTTGAAGGTGAGTAGTCTAACCCAACTTGATATCACGTTCCATGATGATCACTAAAAAAAAATAATGGCGAGCGGTCGCAATGTGCCCCCTACATAAATCCTAGTTATCCTGACTATTAATGTCTTTTCTTATCTTGCAAATATTCTTCGGCGTAGCGGAAGCTGAAACGTTTTTGTCTTTTTTTTGTTCGGTTTATAGGTTATCGCAACTGAGCTGAGCATTCTAGGCAAGGTGCTAGTTCATTTCTTTCCTATCATATCACCCTTCCGCTTTCATCTGATAAAGATTATAACAATCCTCCGGCCCTTATCCCGCAAATGGCTCATCCGGCTCGCATTTTACTGCGAGAGAAGAGAACGTTTACAGCAAGCTTCAAAGTTGTAGCTTTATCGATCATGGGCCTCTCACGCGGGTACCTTCGGCCTCGGGTGTGCTTCTCATTCCTACATCGTCGGCCAAGGAATCGGAGGTGCCGCATTCGACTTAGACCAGTAACCAGTGAACATGTCAACCCCGAGAAAAAAAAGAAAGAATTACTGTCTTACTGTCACCCCTTTGCATGTCAACGATATACACGAATCATGGGAACCCCCCAATACACTCCGTCCCTGGCTGGCATTTTTCACATGCTTTGGATTGATACATCGTTTGACATTACAGTAATCGCGATGTACTTTAATGGTATAGGTATAGGTATAGGTAATGGAATCTATTGTACAACTCTTGAAGGGAGTGTAATGCGTAGTAAGTGTCCAGGATGATGGTGTGGTTGTAATCTGTGTAGTTGTATAAGCTATTGCTTCCCCTGCGTCGGCGATATCAATAGGTTATCTTCTCGTTCTTTCATTGTTGGTGTGGGTGCCTACAACACACACAAGGTCAAAAATCAATGCTCCCCGCACACGGAGAGAGACGACGACATACCTCCTCAACGTCCGGACTCCTCAAATGCTCTCTCGGTATATAATCAAAATACTCTTCCGGAAACTCATTCCCATTCAACGTCCAACTCCCAACCGTATCCCTTTCCTTCCGATGTCCACAGGCAGCAGCAGGTTCCGGAACCGTCACCGTTAACGCACTCAAATCCATCCTCGGTAACGAAAATCTATCTCTACACTCCCAATTCACATTTCCTGTTGTCGTACTTGCGCTTACCCAGAAGAGCAAAAGGGCGTTGATCGTTACCTACAGAGGGGGGGGAGGGCCCATATGGTCAGCTCGAGGGTAAGAAGGGAGAGGGAGGAAGGGGGACACATTACATCAATAACACAATTCGTCAAACAAATCCACCCAATCTCACTCCCCTGTAACCCAATCATAACGAGTATATTCATCGCCGAAACTGTCAAACTCCCACAAGCTGCTATCAAAGTCCTCTTTGCGACGATTTTGAGACGGGGGCTCATAGGGTGAGAACGCCAGAATGGCCAAAGGAACATGGCGGTGAAAAAGACGTTTTGGGTTAGTTCGTATGTGGCGAGGCTTATTGTCCTGCGGTGCGTGGGGTGGGGTTAGCGTTGAGTGTTGCCAAGGGGGAGAGAGAGAGAGGAGGGGGGGAAGATACGCACGAAAACGATCTCAACCCCAGAACACAAACACCATCCCTATTCATCATACTACTCCTCCCCAAGATCATCATTAAAATCACAGCGATGTATCCCAATTGGACAGTCAAGCAAATTTGGTACACGGTTGTTTTGAGACGGGGTGTTTGGTTGCCTGCTGACCAGACGATGTAGACTTTTTCGACGAGGAATGCGTATATCAACATCTAAGCCGAGAAGCGGGAAGGGAATGAATACAAGTAGAGGGCCAGAGAGAGAGATGGACACATACCTTACTACTCCCATAAAAACATATACACAACAAGATCGCCAAGGAACATGTTGATAAAGATCCGTCAATGTTGACGCCAAGAGAGAGGATCCCAGAGAAGAAGACGAATATCCAGCTAATTCAGTCCGTGTTAGATTGCCGAAAAAAGCGGGGTGGAAAGAGGGGGGGACGTACGAATCCAATAATACAAGCAAAATACACGTTCGACCCCATGTTAAATGTTTCCATGTTGAGAGAGACCAAGGAGGTATACGGCGGGATATACAGTATGAAAGGAGGGAGGAACCTATAATAAGTAGTATCGATGGATTAGTGTGCCATGTGGAAGCGAGTGGTGGCGGACGGGGACGTACCCAGTAAATGCATACAACTTGAAACTATGTGTAATGAGTGATAATTCACGTCCATATGTACACCCGACATCGTGTTGTGTATGCTTGGAGGGTAAGGGAGGGTAAGGGAGGGGNTCTCACACGTAACTTCGTAACACTCGCAACTCACGCGTTCGAGTCGGTAATTCTTTATATTCAAGTGTAAACTTTAAAAACATCCAAGGTGCTTTTAAAGTTTACACTTGAATATAAAGAATTACCGACTCGAACGCGTGAGTTGCGAGTGTTACGAAGTTACGTGTGAGAGGTTGCAATATGTCATACATCAAGAGCTGCTTGTGACGGGTAGAATGTAACCTTATGGATATGATGTGATTAGTGATTGCTTCCCGTCTTCGAGAGGGCAGATTGTGTCGGCAAACATGTTATTTTTGAACGGCATTTTCGGGGAGAAGGAGAGTGGTAGACTGCGAGAGAGAGAGGGGGTGATTTGATTCGTATCGTTGATCATGAGGCTGGTGTTACGAAGAAGCACATAAACCACGTTACAAGTGTGAGAACAAGTATTGAATACTCCGCCAATGATAATTTATTATTTCGTTTGTTATGTAGTACCCGATTGTGACCGTCAACTTCTAAATATCCCGAACGCCGACCGCCAACGCCACAGAAGCAGTGCATACATAGTCGGGTGTTTTGTTGCGTTACTTATCAAGTCCAGGGTTCACATCACTAAAATATATAATTGTGCTAATGGCTATTTTTGACTGCGCTTAGTAGAGCGTTTTAGCAATTGTAAAAGCCAAGCCTGAACGTGAGCATGAAAAGCCCTATAGACTCGAGTGGAGACGCATTTCCAGCCGGGGATTGACATGGTGCATTCACCATCCGCAGAAGCATAAAGTGCGAAAGAGTGCGAGCCTGGATTCCGAGTCGGCACGCACTGATAGTATGCTTAATCGCCACCTGATCGCCACTCTTTTTTTAAGGTTGATCGTCTAGTTTCTACGTTTGGTCCTAATCATGCTTGATGCTCAGAACACACCGAAATCGCCGTATGGCGCAGACGAGGAGACAGGGCCTAGGGAAGCGCTTGTGTAGCACCGAGAGCTGCCTGCCAACGGCAGAATATTGGCACTCTGGTCCAAAGTAACGGATGCCGAGGTTCCGAATTGACGAAAATATCGGTGCATCGGTGCATATATCATTATGATACAGTATGTAGATGGGTCCTTTGGTTTCGAGAAATCCAGAACGTAGCGTAAAAGGCCCAAGATTGATTTCTTCAACTCTTTTGAGACGACACCGCAAAAGACTCGCTTTGGTCAAGATCTAGGAACTAGAAATTGCAAGATGCAAGAATGCAACGTGTAACATGATATCTTCCTTTTGAACTCGTGTTCAAAGGGTACTCGGTAGTTCAGGAAGGAGGCAGCGATGGTGGTGTACAAGGGGAAAGAGGCTGCCGCCGGGATGGCGCCTTCAGCTGCGTGGCCTACTGTATTTGGCATTGTCACCAGTCACCGTCACCTTTCGCTCGTTATGGCAACTGCTTTTTTTGCATCCTCACGCCCACTGACTCGGACCTTGGAATCTGAATGCTCCACTTCCCTTCCTCCTACAACGCCCTTCCAAAACGAACAGACAGTCTCAATGCAACTCAGAAAAAATCCGTCCCTTCAGAATCCCTTCCTATTCTCCTAAAAATCGAAGAAGAATTACACGATGCAAGACGTGTCCATCAGCATGGACAAGAAGATGATTTGAGAATGGCGTTGAATATGGTGATTAAGCGGGTAGGCGAGTTGGTGCGTATTGCTCCCTTCGTGTTGAATTAGAAGCTGACATGAGCGAATATTATATTATAGAGTTCACTTTTGAGCGAAACATATAAAGAAAAAGCCGACCTCCAAGTCCAACTCAACGTTGCAAAATCAAATCTTCAGCTTGTTATCTCGAATAATGAAATGCTAGAAGAAGCTATCAAGTCGGGGAATAATGCTAAAGATGTTGGTTGGAGAAGGTCGGGGGATAGGGCGTCGATGGAGAGGAGAGCGTACGGTAGCAATTCTAGCGTGGATATACCGACACCTTCACCAGCAGAGAGTAATGATGTACAAACTCCAATTTCACCAGTACCATCCTCTGCAACGCCAACGACAGCACCACCACAAGAAAGCAGGTTTTTCAGATTTCGATTCAGCAATAATGCTACCTCTTCCTCCCCTTCCTCCTCTTCAAACCCCAATACCAACTCGAGACCTCCAAGTCGGACGAGTACACCTCCCATTCATCCTCCTCATCTTCATCACTTAGCATCATCATCAATGACGTCCCTCCATACACCTCTACACACTCAAATCGAAGATTTGACAACCGAACTAGAAAAAGCAAAGGCAGCTAAAGAGGCTGTTATAAAGGAGAAGAAAGAGTTGGAACAAGAGCTCGAATCGTTATCTCAAGCGCTGTTTGAGGAGGTGCGTAAATGCGTTTTCCCTCCCCCTTCCCCCTTCCCTCTTCCCCTTCAACTGATGGTTTTCTTTTGGGGGTTGATCAGGCAAACAAAATGGTCGCCCAAGAACGTATCAAACGCGCTGAAACGGAAGAAGAGCTCAAGGAAGCTAGACAGCAAAAAGAGGCGTTGAAAAGTGCTCTAAAAGTCGTTGAGAATGAGATGGAGGTTTTGCGTGGGCGGGCGGGGACATCCATCTCAAGATCAAGATCATCTTCGGAAGTCGGACTCAAATCACCACCTCGGACACCTTCACGTTCGCCTTCACCTCCATCATCATCGTTACACAAGGAACAAGCTCAAGAAAGGAATTGGAAGGATCATCCTCTAGAAGCAACGACACCGAAACCGGAGAATGTACCGTTACCCGAGTCGCCGGAACGAGAAAGGGAAAGAGAAAGGGAAAGGGAACGAGTGTCTTCTCTTTCTCCTACTTCTTCGCCGGGTTCGGGGTTGGGTTTGAGTTTGGGTTCATTGGGTGACGAATTTGGTGCTTCGCCTTGGGCTGACATGACATCCTCTTCCTCGGCTTCAGTTTCGATGCCCTCATTACCGCTAGAAGGAGTAGATGCACCCCCAAAAGCGAAATCACTAAAACGAAGTGATTCGCAGAGTTTTTATGCGGCTGCGCATGCGATGAGGATGGCTTGACGGATGATGCATACATACATACATACGTACATACCTACCATTTTTTCTTCCACCTTACACTCTTCAAGTCTTTCTGTGCTGCTCGTGTATTCGAAAACAAAAAGTAGAAAACGTGCCTTGTTACCGATATACCGATATATACCAATACACAGTCTTCTTTTGCATGTGGGTTTTACCGGATTACCGTGGTGAATGCCGCGGAGACAAAAAAAAAAAGACCAAAATTTAAAATGACATTTATTGACGTGCTCGCCACGCCACCGTCGATCGAGAGGAACCGGTACCTGCTAAGTACTAGCTAGTCGGTGCCTCGGCCGCGGGCAATGGAGATGCCGTTTGACGTTCCCCCTCCCCGCTCTTGGTCTTTTTTTGGGTTCGTGTAACAGAGTCACTTGTTTCCGAGATTAACGTCTGTACGGTCTATGAACCATGAAAGGTAATGGAGTATTTGGGGGGGGGGGGGATAGGATCGTCATATATTTTTAGGAACCTTTTTGATTTACCGTGACACGAGTCTGGGTGGGGGTTCTCCAAAAGACACGTTTCAAACGTTCAACTTTTTTCAAATGCCGGTAACGTATATACTGTACGTCGTTTTCATACCACGAGTGTGCCATGCCATGCCAGGTGGGCGAGTTGCTGTACCCATGCGTACACCACGGATCGATAACGATACGATAATAACCACTACTGAGTCCCATGATTCTCTCTCTCTCTCCACATTTTTTGCACTTACGTGCACCACGGAGATCTCAAGTGTTTCTGGTCGAATGCGGAGGCCCCACAATTTCTGATTTGTTCCTTTTTTTTTGCCCGAGGATGTAGGAAGCACGCCGAATGTACCCGTGTGAGAAGCATTGAGAGTACAATACCTTCCCCAATCGCGCAGCGCTGATTGCCAGGTCAGATAAAGACAACTCCAACTCTCGCAGTAAAGGCGAAAACTACCGGCCGGTGAACAGCACTCTTTCGTTACTTATCAGATGCGAACGAAAAGGAAGGAAGGTCTTGGAGTGGTATTGGCGGAAAGATACGTTGAACAAGGGAAACAGAATGATGATTACTACTTATCGACGATACCTGTAACAAAATCAATTTCAGTTACATGTACATCAAAAAACGCAAGATGAGGGGGAGAAAGTATATCAGAATAACTAGGATTTGTTGTTTTTTTAATGACAGAAGAGGCACATTGCGGTCGCTCGCCATTGAAAGGTTGAATCATCATGGATCGGAAAAGAAAAAAAAAAACCAAGTCGGGTTAGGCTACTTACCTTCAACCTTTCTGGAGTCTCTCCCTTTTTCCATTTGTACGTCTCTGAGGTTGGCCTTGTTTTATGGATGGAGGTGGTGGTGAGAGTGAGAAGACCGTGACGGTTACGATTCCGAAAATATTTTTTGTTCGCCGCGTGATCGCGTGATCACGCGCACGTTTCTTGGCCTCTAATCCGCGACCGTGACGACGCGTTGGATAAAACAACAATCTCCTCCTCGTATTGAGCCGGGCTAACGACGAATAAACCTTTCACTGTGCTACTGCTAATTGGGAAATTGGAATGGAGGTGCAGTTCTCATTCAGTTGTTTCCATTTTCTCTGAATCCTGAATCCTTTCATTCCAGATCTACAGCAAAAGCGGCGATTCCCCATAGTACAACGTGCAGCGTGCTTTTGTATAACGATGGTGACATGTTTTATATCCGTATCCCCGATTCAGAACCAGGAATGACTTCAGGATGGCATTATCTTTTTCTGTTTCGCAGTGACAACGAGCACGGACATGTTCTGGCCTTTTTGCCACTGTCACTGTCAGGAGATTACAATCTCCCGGATTAAGTGTCACCCGACGCTTTGAAACCCGCAGAAATGTCATTTTCAGAATGCACCATGGGAAAGGGTGATGTCGAATTCAGTTTGAGATTTGGGAACCGAACTGGGGAAGTGTGGGTATGGGCTATGTCGTCGTATCTTTATGGGGCTTTTGATTGCGACATATTCCAGTACTTTGGTGAAAGCTGGGACTTAAGGACACACGTGCGGCCTGGCATTGGTCAAGATTCAACTACCAGTGCGTCGGTTTCATTCGCTTTGATACCTCCAATCCGAAACTTTCGTATTTAGGCTGGATTTCATTCTTATCAACTTGACTCTATGTGAAACCTACTATTATCCCATCCAAAATCTTCATTTCATGCGAAGAAACATTCGATCCTGACGAGCGAGCCGCGATTGTTAGTTTTCTTTTTTTTTTTGGAGAGGTAAAAACCGTGCCTATGTCCTAAATATACACTGACATCTTCTTTCTCCATATTACAGGCTACAGGCAGTCTAATATGACATGCCCGTTCGCCACTGCCGTGGAAGAATAGACTCTGGCTATGGGCAGTATGTACCTGTTGGAAAGCCTCGGACACCACTGAGAGACTTTATCTTTATCTCGACGGCTCCAAAGCCGAATAACGGGCGAGTCATTAAAATCCGAATATCAGGACCTATAGTGATTCTGACACTTTCTGCCCCCCCAGCGCAGGTCCCGCCACCGTCATGGGCTCTCGATCGAGCGTCATGTAGCAATGAAGTACATGTCAGAATGCTGGGATCGATCTCAAGGAATGGTTTTATTGGATTCTTGGAGAGTTGACTGGACCCGAGCTAGGTATCTATGTACCGTAGAACCCTGCGAGTTGTGACTGGTGTTGATCTCACATCGTTAAAGGCCACTCTATCGTCTTCCGAGCTCCTCCGGCGGTTCGACATATCGAAAATGGCAGACACTCTCCTTCTGTCTATCCCAATGGGTGCTCGGGTGCGTCTGCCGATCCTTGCCAGCGCTTGCGTTCAAATCTTCTCAAGTTCAAATTCCTATGACGGAGATTTCCATGTCCCTCAATATCACCTTCTCGGACACGCTGCGAGCCTCAGAAGCCTTCACAAGCATGATCCAGCTGGAAGCCACTTCTTTCGGGGATATCCGTGCTTCCGTAGGATGGACACCCGGCGTCTGCAATGGTACAGCGATCAGAAATCCTATCAATGATGACTTGTTCGACGGTGATGGTGACCTCGGTCCTCAGCGAGCTGGGTGAGACCCAGTGCTGCGCCTCAAAAAAAAAAAAGTCATGAAACAGGTGTACTAACCAAGAGAAGCCAACCAGCCAGCCACTGTGATGCTTCTCTACCCACGCTCATAATCTGTAGTATTTAAACCCTCCTAGAACCGTTCGATATCCAAAAACGATGTCTCACTCTTACTCTTCCACCACTTTTGATCTATGGCCTACCCCATCTCGTCCTCCGTCTCTTACATCACCCGGTAGACTACCTGGCTCCAGTTCCCATGAATCTGTACAGATCTTGCGTCAAGTCCTAAAGGACAATCACGAGAAATGGCATATATTCTTTGACGATTTCCCAAGGCACAAGTACGTCGCACTTTTTCCACGTTTTTGTTGCCAAGGAAAAGAGAGAATGAGAGAAGCTAAACGCGCCTTGCGGTTTTTGTTCTAGTCATATCACTCACCATCTACTAGCCATATGGGCTATGGGCGCAGACGGAGATATCATTCGCAGGGTATACGACCATGATATACAGATCCAAAGGCCAATCGGTAGTTCTCCAGAAGTGATTACGAAGGAGAATGTGTATAAGCATGTTGGGGATGCTAGGTGTGCTCCGTGCCGTTTTGCGATTCATACCATTATTCTCTAACAAGTTACGATTTCTGCGCGCGTGCGCGGGGGCAGGTACTACAAAGCCTACCTAGATTTTTTCAAAGATGCTATACGCGAACGAGACCCTGGTAAAGTTATGGAAGATTACATCTTCTCCTACGAAGCCAACTATGGGCAGGATAAGCCAGAGATGCTGGCTAGGATGATGGCTGGACTGGGGCATGGGCTGATACATTTAGGGTATGGCGCAGAGTTCGGGTTGCCTGGAATGTTTGTTCAAGGCATGTTCCTTCGCGCTGGGATGTCGAATGTATTATTGAAAGGCTTTTGTATAGGCCTTGCTCAAGCAGCAGCGTCGAATTGGCCTAGTGCACCTATTCATCCTCCTTCGTTGTTTCAAGGAAGCATTGAGAAAGGATCGCAGCCGCCGCTACATGCGTTCACTGTCATATCACGCCTGCTCGCAGATGCCAAGTTTGTCACCAAAGGAGAAAACTTTATCGAAATGTGGGGTGATGCACTCAAAGTAGGAGATGCAGTGTATGAGCTGGTCGAACAGTGGTTGCCTGGGGCTTCCGAAATTGAGAAGAAGATTGAGGAGCTGCATTGGGTGGCGGCCCTTTTGTACGCCGTTTCTGGGTATAAGAGGGGCGAGGTAGTTGGGAGGGGGAACGATGATAGGGGGTTCAACGCGGATTTCGTTTCGTGAGTTGTTTTGGACTCATACTTCTATATTACAGCTCATACTGACGTGTTTTGTAGGATGCACTTTGCTACAGCCTCAATCTTCCTCTCGTCGCTCATGCCATTCCTCACAATGCGCTCCCAACTGATCCTTCTCCGTAGCTCGTTTGGTATGATGCTACTATGGTGGATCGCCCTCGGTAGACCCGAGCTAGATGTCTCGGCGTTCTTTGACGAGCCGTTACTCGATATCTCTTCTACGGTCGATTCCACCGTAAGCAATAGTGTTACACTACCTAATCTAAACGGAATTACGCCAAAAAACAACCCAAACCCATGGCTCGGTATCATTCAACAGTCACTTGTACACCCAGACGACCATCTACCTAAACTGGTACGGTCTCTGCTCCACTTTTCTGACCTGTATGGGTGCACGGCTCCGAGTACCTTTAATGACACGGGGCTTGACGGGGCTGAAAAGATTGATGGAACCTTATTTTTGAGGGCGGCATTTTGGACGTTCAAGAGGCTGGAAAAGTTTGAAGAGGGGAAAGAGCCACCCGAATTCCTGGTATATGGGTGGGATTTCAAGACGTTCAGGGACGGGTTGAAAGGTGCTATGTCTTAATGGCGTCTCGTAAGGACATTGAATCGCAAGTGAATAACATTGACAGCGGCCATGTATTGGGTGGTATGTATCTATGGTAGTGCTCCCGTGAATATCACATATACAGAGATAGATGCTTACGTTCCCCCCCGCACCGCTGGCTCTTGAATGGAAACACCAAGCGATACGTGCTAGGCCATATCAAGACTATACAGCGAAAACGTGCACTTGTTCAAATAATATCACGGCGGAAGAATGTGACTTGTCGTAGAGGTAGAGATCCATACCAAGACTATACAGCGAAAACGTGCACTTGTTCAAACAATATCACGGCGGAAGAATGTGACTTGTCGCATAGAGATTCAATTAAGTACGATACAAGTTTAAAAGTAAGCAATATGAATGGTATGAGAGCAATATACTATATCTAAAGTGGTAATAAATAATGAATTGGAACACTAAAACTTCCACCCCTTGGTCAGCCTGGTAACGCCCTTTGGATCGTACTTGTTCTGAATCTCCTTCAAGACCGGCTTGTTAGGCCCAAAGAACAATTCAGTATCCGTATCGAACGCAGCATAGTTCGAATACAGAATTACGTCTGGCGGAACCACAGGCTGGAAGCCACCCTCCGCCGATGCAGCGAATCCAGCAACATTATGATTGATCTCCTTAAGGATCCCGTAGAAGTACTCGTCCTGAGAAGCATCCTTCCATGTGATAGCAATATCCGAAGGGGCGAAGAACTTTCCTGGCTGATGGTAGTAGGCTGCAGGACCATTCGGCTGATGAGAGAAGATACTATGAGAAAGGGGTTCGACGGCAAAGATGACTTCGATTGCGGAGTGATTCCAGGCCTGCGGACCGTAGAGTTTGATTTGCTCAGCGATGTTGTTGAGTACGGGAACGGTGTAGTTGGTGATGGAAATAGAACGCCACATCACCCTGCGATGAAAGAAAGGTTAAAATCAAGGATATGCAAAAAGAAGGTTGACTTGCCTTGGTGCTACCAATGGACCGGAGAAATCACTCACAAGTTGAGTGAGGGACATCGTGAGGATCGTACTGGAGGTGTAAGGTACGGCAAGGAGGCCATCGAAGGTTCCATTTGGAGGGCTAGGACCGTGATAGTAGTAGAAGATGGAGGCAAACAGTCCTCCTTGGTCGGGGTTGTAGGCATACGTTACACCAATCACAGCCTTGGGATCAGCATTGGTGTCTGAGAATTGACTAACAGCTTCCGAGAGGAGGGTGACATTAGCTTCACCGTTATAGACGCGAAGACCGCCCTACGATAATTATGAGTATCATTTGCTATGCTAAGATTCCCAGAAGGCTCACCCAGACCGCTGGCTGCGGATGCGCAGTGTAATTAATCTGCGTAACAACGCCAAAGTTGTTGCCTCCTCCCTAAGAGAGAACAGTCAGCATCCATGCGATGAAACTTGACATATAACGACGTTTACCTTCAAACCGAAGAACAGATCTGCATTCGATGTGTTTGTTGCCTTCACAACCTTTCCAGTCGGTAAAGCAACCTCGAACCCGACCACCGTATCACAACTCAGCCCAACTTGATTCGTAATCCACGAATACCCTCCCCCAAGCGTGAAACCACCGACACCGACCCCAGAGACACGTCCAAGAGGTACGGTGACATTGTAAGGTTCTAAAGCCTTGTACACCTGCTCGCTCTTTTGACCCGGACCGACAGCAGCGATGTTGGTCTCGGGATCATAGTGTACGGTGTTAAAGCGACTAGCGGAGATCAGTACGCCTGGAGTAGAGGACCATCCTGGGTTAATGGTGTGACCTCCAGATTTGACGGCGTAGGGTGTGTTACGGTCACCAACTATGGAAAGCTGGTTGAGGACCAAGGTGAGTGTGCGCAAAGAGACGGAAAGGAAGCATGAGTACATACAATGGTGGCAGCATCTTGAGCGGTTCCTGGCTGTACCGTACAGGTCGAATTCTGAGAACTCGAACCATACGTGTGGTAGATATCCGTTGCGTACTCCTCGGAGCCTGTGCAGTATTGTCAGACTTCAAACTTCTCCGAGCCCATCAAAAAAGAAGCATACAACGCACCAGGATAGAAGACCTGCGAAGCCGACGAGATTCGTTTCTCAATCTCTCGGCAGGTACTTTTGTACTTGTCACTCGGGGCACAAGAAGCAAGAGCTCCCGCGAGTACTAGAGGAAGTAGAATCCTGGAGGCTGAGGCTTTCATCTTCGAGTCCGAGTGTAGGCTGAAAGCGCTTGGATTGTTGAACGTCGCGACATGAGGTTATATACCTCTGTAAGGCTGTCGGGTAGATGAATGGAGACGCGTCGGTGGTCGTCGGTGTGTCGTGTTGACTGGTCGGACACTGCTGAGAACGCAATACTGAGGAACTAAAAACCGGCCGTTTTCAATAAGACGATATTGTTGACGTCGGTCATCAGGAACTGACAGATCGATATGACGTTGCTACCCGACTCTTCGAGTGTTGCATCTCGAGCAGGCACTTTCGATTTGTATGAAAGCACTGAGACAAATAAAGGTGCGAAAGTACATCGATTGCGCTGTGAATCGATATCAGTGTATGAAGGACTATGTTAGTACACCAACTCCACCTTGTGAACATGACAGTGCCCGCGCTCCTCCCACTCGAGAATACGTCACTCGCCACAGCCACTACCTTTCCAAATCGGCTGACAAAATGCTTCAATAATGCCTGATAGACACCGTGGATCGCCATCGTATACCGCATCGTATAGATATTCCAATAACTCCGCGTAGTTCGTCCAGAGAAGTCGAGCGGCCGCAAGCAACAAATGAACAAATAGAAAGCCAACGCTATGGTCGCCAGCTGTTTATTTGATACCAACGAGGAACACAAGCGGAGAGATGTAAACATGGGATTTCCTTCCGAATAAGATGAACTTGGGCTTATTGTGGTCATGTCATCGTAGTCCCAGTCAGAGATGACGGTCCATCACGGTATCGAAAACGAAACGACCCGGCGAGTATCGAGAGCTGTATACTCAGGAAATAAGGTTCGTGCTGCATGGCGAGGACCAAGGGACCTACAAGGGGAGATGCGGAACTCGCGAAGAATGAGAATAACGATTGATTGGGGCCTTGGGGTATAACGAGCCCTGACTAGTGCAACTTGGATTATAGTCTCAGCCAAGGTCAGAGATAAAGGAGGTAACGGACCTGAAGACAATAGCTCAAATGATAATTAACCAACGCTTCAATGTATTGTGATCTTCCCGATTGTGAGCGGGTAAATATGCTGCTACTCGGATGATGATCAGCCAAGGGATAGCAAAATAACGAAGAAATGCCATGCAAATTGTATACAACCCGCCAAGGCCATGGGCATCAACGTGCCAAAGTTGCATGCATGAAGGGGAGCTGCCTTGCTGAGGAAAAAGATATTATGCTTGAGGCGAGGATGAACTCTTATCAGTAGATGAGTACAGACCGTTGTCGCCAAAGACGTCGCTGATGTGGTGAGAGCACTGGGAGCGATGGGTGTGGTCAGCGACGACGCGGTTTCGCTTGCCAATTCTGGGCCCCGGTTCCAGACTCGGCTTCCGAACTTCATCCAACCGTCCTGGTCGGCATCCGGCTTCCCTGATGGCTCGTTCTCTCTGATTCTTGCTCTATCCGACATTCTTTCGGCGTAGAACTTACAAAAGTTTATTACCAACTGTGCTTCTCGGTTTCAACTTCAAGGAACTGACAAGAAGCGTTACGAGCCTCAGCGCTGCGATGCAAGTCAGCTTTCCCACGTATAGTCTATGATACGTCCCGCTGCTTCCACCCTCAGATGAACAACGCCTTTGAGTTGATCATGATGCACTGGCGAGTCGTCGATTTCTGATATTCTGGTTCCCCAATCATTATACTTGATCTCAGTGGCTGTTCTGAGTCAACACCAAACGTCCAGTTTCAATGCCATTCTGGACCGCAACAGTATAGCTCTGGATTTTGGGTTTAAACATCCCAGTTTTGTAATGAGGACCGATAAATCAACTAAAGACACCGAAATCTATAGTTTTCGACCTTATCCTTAGACATACTTCCCTAGGCTCAAGACTGCAACTGCCTAGATACACGTCTTGCCAGATCCGATGTCGCCTTTTGTGTTTTAAACCGTGAGTTCCAGACTGACAGTATCGGAATGTTCCCTTCTATGTATATCTTCTTTACACAGTTCCACAGGATTTAACAACCACGACATCAGGATCCTTCTCTTACCGTTCCCATCACTCTCGCGACATCAGCCTGGTCTGTCAAAGCAGTCGGCCAATTCAGTCATGTTGGATTTCACACCAGCACAGTATCACTATCTTCAGATTTTGATAGGCTTAACACATGTGATCAGTTCGTCTCCTTTTTATACTGGTCAAGCTTTGGGCTCACGAAACCTAGGCCTTTCTTTACTCTCTTT
This sequence comes from Moniliophthora roreri, assembly GCA_001466705.2. Taxonomy (NCBI): domain Eukaryota; kingdom Fungi; phylum Basidiomycota; class Agaricomycetes; order Agaricales; family Marasmiaceae; genus Moniliophthora; species Moniliophthora roreri. The sequence goes on from LATX02000177.1 coordinate 140,018, forward strand.
TCTGATTCCCCGGCAAGCGCCCCGACTATACCAATGGAAGCGTTTAACATGGGGCAAAGTGTGCTTATTTCTCTTTTTGGTCGACTGGTAAGCGGCCTCATCGACTCTGACTTGAATCCGTTGCTAAGATCACTCAGTTGGCTTTTCATTTTCTTCTGTCAGTCTTGTATGACCTTGGTTTCCGGCTATTCTCATCATCTATGATGCAGCTGGGCTGTTATTGACCGGAATAGGAACGAGAAATTCAACATTGTGTGCCGTGACGATCTGGTCGTGTCTCTTTTTCCAAGGAAGCGTCAAGGTTACTATTTCTCATCTCAGCCCATGCTCTCTGCTCGTTACTTTATAGACTCTCAAATACGCGTTTCTGGTTGAGAAAGTAGGTTTAAACTGCATTTTTTGAGCTGATGGGTCTATCTAATTTTTCTAACAAGAGTTATATTGTGTGGTCAGGCGGTCGCCGTATATCACGCTTCAGGACGAAAGTCTACAGGATGTCCAGTGCCGTGCTACTAGGTCATATTGTTTTTTCTCCTTTTCTTGTGAAGAACAATCACGTCAGGGAAGACCGCATTTGCGTTATTGTGTTCAGTCACCCAGTGTAAGTCCTATCGTCGCCGAACGTTGACTTTTCACCCATGTTGACATCTTCGAGTTTATTCTCGATGGGGGCGGCTGATCTCTCATTGTATGTTGCCTTCACATGGCTGTTTCTGTTGCCGTTACGGCGGACACATATTTTTAGTCCAAGACTACGAGACGTGGCAAGGAAGACGCTATAGTGAGTGCCCCGGATGAATCTCGACGAATACTCTGCGACCCTAATATAGAGCATTAGCGGAACTGTGGTAGCCCTTACGATATCGGCGGTGAGTACTAATGCCTATCGTCAACCGACCACCAACAGTTGTTCATTTTTATCTTCCGTTCAGGGAAACGTGGTGGCTGTAGCTGTCCTTGCAGGCATAGAGATGGCACAGGTATGCATGATTAGTTGTGTGCTTGACGTAAGATTTGCTTGAATCACCCATGTTATGCATGTGCCAATTGATGCTGCTACAGGTTACACTGAACGCGTTGGTTTTATATCGGGTCAGTTCTGGAGCATCATCATATTCTGTGAATCACCCCACCATACCTGAAATCAACGTGACAAAGTCGAGTACTGCTGTTAAAACCCGCTGGAGCCCAATGAACAAAATTGACCAGGTGGGGACGGTCAATACATACAGGGACGGCGCTATTGAACGGCGCCACTCAGTTTAGAGCATCTCGTTTAGTACCTTATAAGTTGTAGACGATTGTATTCCAACACTCTCCCTGGTCTCTTCAAAAATATTGGCAAAAGACGATAATACGTACGGTCGCAATATTAAATATATCAACTGATTTATACCGGCGAGTTCTAACCACCCGAGCTTATGTTTCGAGCGCTACGATACAGTGAATGAGAATTCTTGAACTTGAGTAGCAGGCATTTGTCGGAATGAATTTCAATATATGCTCGCCATCGTCATTGAAGGAACTGTTACACTGGGGTAACCCGACGACCAGTACGCGATCTTCACGCCACTGCCTAGTTGATTCTGAAGTAGCCCGCCCATCGTATTGCAAGTCTAATGAAGTCGCGGCGGGCGCCTAGTCAGTTTGCACAGGTCAAAGCAACCCACCGATATTGGTTCGTGATCTTCTATACCTTCTTGCTATTGTCAAAGACCGGATTCAGCGACGACCATTAGCCTTCGGCTCCGAATTCCGAACCTCACCCAACTTCCTTGAGGAACCATTCTTTCTAATCCCTGCTCTTTCCAACATTCGTTCAACTTAGGCCCTGTTCGGCAAAAAAAAGCTGCAGCTTTTTGTCAGCTTTTCGCAAAGCGCTATTTAGTGACTGATGTGACTGATGGGTGACACTGCCGGCGCGGGTACCTGCCAGTCCTGCAGAAGTGTGCCGTCTGGCTGTATCTCACGCCATAGATATTATTCGGAAGCTCATCTCCTGTCCAGCCATGTCAATCTCTGTAGTGCAAGAATGGAGAAGGATCATTCTGAGAGGCAATATAGAGGTGCTCGTAATTTAGCACCTGTTAAGGCCCCCTGATATTCCCCCGAGCGCCCTCATGCAAACATGGGCCAAATTCGGCGATTTTTGTTACCCTATTTGGCCATTTCGGCACGGAATAAAGGAATAAGGTAATGCCGGTCCAGCAAGCTTACTCGCCGTGCTCATGGGTTTTCGGCGGGTCGGTATGATACCTCTGGCAGAGGGGTCTTTTTCGGCGGTTTTCTGGGCTTCCGGAATGAGACATATCAGGCAAATTTGCCTAAAAATTCGGTGACTTGGCATGATACATCCGCCTTAAAAATTCCTCAAATTCGGCCGTCCCGGATGAGGGCGCTCGGGGGAATATCAGGGGGCCTGCCTGTTAGCGCCTAAGTCACTCCCGAGTAGTCCGATATCACAGCGTGACAAGCTCAAAAAGCTGCGGCATCAAAAAGCCGTCGAAAAGCTCCCAAAAAGCTGCAGCTTTTTTTTGCCGAACAGGGCCTTAGTGTATAAGGCCCTGTTCCTCGGCTCCAAGCCTAGACCTTCGGTTTAGTGGCTGCATGTCACTAACTTATTTGGGGCCCGTTCAAATAGGAACCATGGTTCCCGTTTCCTGGGCTCCGCGACGGCTTACGCAACTTCCTCATCCCGTGCTTCGTCCAGCGCTTGTAAGAGCGCTGCACGATAACCACGTCTTTTCGACACCTATAAGTACTCATATATGCTATAGAGTGCTTACACAGAATAATTCATTAGTGTAAGCACCTCTCTGAATGTTCTAGAGGATACGCACAGAAAATCATTACCCAGAGCCACATAAAAATTGCTTCAGGGACCGACCAGTTCATCAAAAAACCACCAAACACACAAGATTAGCAGAGTTCTTTGACAAAAGCTGCACAAATCAGCTGTAAATGTACTGTGCAGAGATCTGCAGGTGTTCTATAACATAGATGAGTACTCATAGGCGTCGAAAATTGTGAAGCGCTCTTACAAGCGCTGGACGGAGCGCCCATGAATGCGGATGAGGAAGTTGCGTAAGCCGTCGCGGAGCCCAGGAAACGGGAACCATGGTTCCTATCTGATTGAACGGGCCCCTAATTAGCTTTTCCCACGCGCTGTTCCAATTCGTTACCGTCATGTTCCACTGCTTTTACCTCTCCTTTCCAGACCTCTGGAAGATGAAAAACGCCATTGAGCTCTTCACGATACAATGGTAAGTCTTCGACAAATTTCTGATACCTTGATTCCTCAATCACTTTGATCAATCTCAATGGCTATTCAATACTTAACGAGTAACGTTCGATTCGATGCCTTTCTGGACTGACACGCGCCGCTCTTTGAATTTTAGGTCCAAACGTGACAGTTTTTGAAATGACGCCTGATAACCAAACTAACTTACGGATACCGAGATCTAAAGGTTTGAAATCTTCCTTTCTGTGTTCAAATCTTATGTACCCCACATGCTTTCTCGGCTCTAGACTCCAAGTCAAATTGAACGTCGCCTTTTGAGTTTTGGGCTGACCGGGTTTTGTAGTTATGGAATGTTCCTTTCTATGTTGGCACAGCTCATCAGGCTTTATATACGATGGCACCCAAATCTTCCTCTTCTTACCATTTTCCTCACTCTCACGACATTAGCCTGGTCTGTCGTAGCTGTCGGAACTAAATCGGTCATGCTGGATTTCACACCGGCACAGTATCGTTACCTTCAGATTCTGACAAGCTTTACACATGTAATGAGTTCGTCTCCCTTTTGCTCTAGTCAAGCTTTGGGTTCACAAAATTTAGGCCTTTCCATACTCTCTTTTCTGATTTGCCGGCGAGCGCCCCGACTATACCAACGAAAGCATTTAACATGGGGCAAAGTATGCTTATTTCTCCTGTTGGTTGACTGGTAAGAAGCTTCATTGACTCCTCAAATCCGTTGCCAAGGTCGTTTACATAAACAGTTGGTTCTTCGTTTTCGTCTGTCAGTCGTGCATATGTTGGTCTCCAGCTATTCTTATTATCTGCAATGTAGCTGGGCTTTTGTTGACCGGAATAGGAACGAGAAGTCCGAAATTGTGCGCCGTAACGGCCTGGTCATGTCTCTTTTTCCAAGGAAGTGTCAAGGTTGCTATTTCTTGCTGCAGTTCATGCCCTCTGTTCATCATTTTATAGGTTCTCAAATACGCGTTTCTGATCGAGAAAGTAGGCTTTGACTGCATCTTTCGGGCCGATCTATCTGATTCTTCTGACAAGAGTTATATCGTTTGGTCAGGCGGTCATCGTACCCCACGCTTCAGGACGAAGGTCTACAGGATATGCAGTGTCATGTTACTAGGCTATATTTTCTTCATTCCTTTTCTTCTAAGCAATCACGTCAGGGAAGACCGTGTTTGTGTTCTTGTGTTTAATCGCCTACTGTAAGCCCGGGTCCTGCTGTCGCCAAATGTTGACTTTCATGCTCATGTTGACATCTTCGAGGTTATTCTTGATGGGGGCGACTGACTTCATACTCAATGTTAGCTTCACATACCTCTTTCTGATGCCGTTGCGGCGGACAAATGTTCTTAGTCCGATGCTACGAGACGTGGCAACAAAGACACTATAGTGAGTACTTCGGATGCAAACAGCACTTTAATGCTGACACAGCACATCAGTGGTTGTGTGATATCCCTTATAGTATCGGTGGTGGGTGCTGACTGCCAACCAGCGACCCAGCAGTCAGTCATCTTTCTCTTTAATTCAGGCAAACATTGTGGTTATAGCTGTCCTTGACGGCGTGGAGATGGTGCGGGTGTGCATGATCAGTACTGTGCTCGACGTAAGCTTTGTTTGAGCCCCCGATTTTGTGTATATACTGATCAATGCCGCTACAGGCCACATTGAACGCATTGATTCTGTACTGGATCAGTTCTGGAGCATTATATTCTGTGAATCACTTCACTTTACCTGAAATAACCGTGACAAAGGCAAGCACTGCCTTTGGAATACGACCAAGATCAACGACCAAGATTGACGAGGTGTGGCCGGTCAATACAGGCGGCGACGCCGCAATCGAACGGCGCCACTCAATTTAGAGTACTCTGTTTAGTACCTTTATTAGCCATACAGGTTCTTTCAGGGTTTTATGTTGGTTTCTACATTTATTTTGGATTATTCCCTAACAATATCAGCCAGTTTCCTGATAATCAGGTCTAGATTATGATTTTGTTCTTGAAATAAATCAGCATCAGAGTGTGAAGTACTATAATCAACAAGGTATGGTAAAGGGCAACACCATCATGATACTCGGAGCACGTCTTGGTACATGACACCATTTGGTGAATGAGGGTTCCTGAGCACAAATAGCAGGAATTATCAGAACAACACCTGGGGAATAATCTCTCGAATGACGTGTTGTCAACCCGGCCAACACGCTTGACGAGCCTGTAAATTTTCAATAAGATCGTCAACTGCCTGAGAGAATAAGTAGTCTGGATCCTCTGACAGCATCGCTGATGTGTGAGAAGAATTGATAACTTTGTAGTCATTTTCACTGCCCCACATACCTCTCGACGTTAGACAGCACGTTATGGCAGTGGTACTGAGTCAAGTCTAACAGACGCTCTGCCCGTGAGATCATTGACACGTGGCCATTACCGTGACACCGAGTCACAGGGATACACAGCCCTCCTTATTCATCATCGTCTCCACCACCTGTACGCAACCGAGCCTTATATTTGCCGTATCTTATTCTCTGACCTATATATCCCTCGCTTTCTTTCTTCAGCATACTACATGAAGATTGCACTCTTAGCATATATTACAGCCGCCGCTGGGCTTGGTACGTCCTCAAAATCGCTATCAATCACCATTTCTTTACTCATGAATCCTACAGTCTCAGCAGCTCCACTGCGAGTCGTCGTACTCGGTGCGGACGCTAGAAATGCCAACGAAGGGGAATCCAACACCCCTTATCTTCGATTTGGACATGCTTTAGGTAGCCGAAACGCAGAACCCAACGTCAAGGTTACCTATACATTCACCCATATTCAAACCAACGCTCGACCTGGATGTCGGGATCGATTCAATGCCAAAGCTATCGAGCTTTCTAATGCGTTCAGGCATGCTCTTGGTATGCCCATCATCAATACGGGTGTGAAGAAGCCAGTGGAGGAGGGCAAAGTAGTCAAGATTCTGCCATTCATCGGTACTCCCAACAATATCCTTGTCGAGGACGCCCCGGAGAAGCCTGTGCATCGTCACCGTCATGGCAATTTCCACCGCATCTACATGCATGGCGAAGGATCTTTCATTGAACGTCTCCACTTTGCATTGATGTCACTCGGTCCCTGGGAGTCGAAGGCTGTTGCATTTGTTCTTGGTGCGTGTTGTGCGGTTTCATCTGAGATACTCTGACTGACTGGTCTCTTAGGGTGCGGTATCGGCGTACTCCTCCGTATGATATGGGTCTTGGCCGTCGTTTCGTACCGTGCTATCTCCGGCAGTGGCAACTCCACCGAAGCGGAGTACTTCAACGAGTACATGGCCTTGGATGCTGAGGAGATCTTTGTTGCGCCACCCGAGTATAGATTGGATGAAAAGGTTCCCATTGTCGATGAAGGGCCGAAGAACTAGAAGACGGATGAAACACATCCATCATCATCATTGTTGGCTTAGGCCGAAAGTCATTCCTTATTTATCCTGCTTACCGATTGTTGTACATGATCTCTTTCGCCGATATATACAGTAAACACCTAAACAGTAGTCAGTGTGTCGTAGTGGTAGTGAAAACGAACGATTTTGGTTTAGATGACATACATGCCTGCTTCACGTTGCTAGCAGATATGATATCGATGTGAAGCAAAGCAGACATCCCTATTCTTTTTATAGGCACTAGTGTACAATACAATACTTGATTGAATACTATAGTACAAGTTTCATTCCATGATACCATATAAATACCCAATAAATACTACCTGAGTCAAACCTCGTTCACCGTCGAACTTGAATCCGCTTTTGATTCTAGATGCGCCGCCTTGATAATATCATCGATGAACAGCGCCGGCTGTCTCGTTTCTGATTCTTCGCTACTACTCGGTCTTGCATTCAATCTACGACCAGAAACATAAGCCATGAGAGCGAGGAAGAGAAAATAGAGATACTAACGAAGCAAGCAAGGAATTGGTGTACAACTTTGAGAGTATGAGGTCCCACGCGAAGAAGCTGTTTCATTTTCTCTTGATCAATAACCTATGGAACCCAACAGCGACGAAGAGCACTCACTAGTTGCCGCCCTGAACAGCGATGAAGATAACCGCATCGGAACATACAGCTAGGGCTGTGAGGGCGCCTGTTTGTACGCTCACTAAGAAAGTAAACATATGATGGTTAGCATGTGCCACCCTAAAACAGAGATCTATAACGTACTTCGGATAACCCTTGTGACATACGAATCAAACGGTGTCTTCATGCCGCCCCTTCTCGAATTCTATCGCCATGTCAGTATCAAGAGAGATGAACATGAGGAGAAGCGTACCAAAGCCCAAACCAACCCGCCGGTAATAACGACGTCCGTCACACTGCTCGCTACGAGCCAAGTAATCGCGGCAGCGGGACCCGGTCCCGATCTGTTGAACATGTCTCTTCGACTGAGGACAACAGAGCAGAGGAACATGCCGCCAGCTGCCAATGTAGGCTATTAGTCAACTCACGCGCATCAGGGTGGGCCACGGGAGCATACCAAGCGAGCAGACGGACAGACAACAGCCGATAATAGGTAGGATCTTGGATTTGGTTATCACATACAAGCGCCAGGCGAGGAAGATTTGAACTGGGGTTGATATGAGTGTCTGGTAGAGAGGGCTCGTTAGATGAAGATCGGCTAGGCGACGCTTTGGGACGTACAGTGGTAATAGCGTCGGCGGGTAAGACTATGGTTTGTCATTAGTCAGTATCACAGAAGGCGGCTCGTGCGACTTACACGTTGGTGGGCCATGCATCGCACCTAAGAGGTCAGCCGAGTCAGCTCGCGGAATCACTCGCCAGAGAGGTGAATATGACAAACCTCCCAAAGTGATAAGAGGCTGCCATATTAATGCAATATCAAACATGGTGTTGGCAAATTCAGCTACCATAAGGTATGCCACAAGTATTTTGAACCATATTGAGTCCCTGCAAGATCTCCATAAGCAACCTGAGAGAAACGATGATTCTGCGGGGGACAACTTACTTTCCGTATCGCGAAAAGTAGATGTACGTCTGTACGATGAGGATCTGTGAACGTCGTATAAGCCTGTTTTGAAAGCTAGCGTGTAAGATCTGAGACTACGCACCCCGAGGAATACCGCGTCTAGCAGTACTCCAATGAGCATAGGCGCAAACCTACATAGTTTTCATCAGTAAGCCTGAACCAAGCACATGAAGTGAGGAAGACAACAGACGTCTCGGCGATTCCAATGGACCTCATGACGGGTCTTTTTTTTTCTGGGATTTCTCCATGACAGATGTGTAGGTTTAAGTATACGGCTGTGGTGCAGAGTACACGAGGGACGCGATGGAAACAGGCATCATTGATACTGCTTGAGCTTTGAGAGATTGATGGTGTAGGCACATTTTAGCCAGAGAAAAAAATGACAGAAATGAGATCCACACATTATTCGCATATCATCATATCATGATTTGATCTGATGTGCAGTAGGCATTGAGTTGACCAAGGCTAACCATGTGAAGGTGGCCCGATAGGGAGGAGGCTGAAGGGTAAATCTGAGAGAATCTGAGAAAATGAAATTTCTGTGAATATTAAAAGACAAAATAAGAATCAACCAATAGTAGGAATAAAACGGAGACGTACCGTATCTCAGACAACACGCTGCAACACACATGTTCCAAAAACCCATCAGATACACAAACACCAGCTCAGGCGCTTGGCGAATTCAATGGTATTTTTTTCTCTGGGAAGCTGAACCATCGGGCGTCCTGGAGAAGGGTTAACGAAAAGCCTCGTATCAGTGGAGATGTTCAGGAAGTGCATGGATCGTACTCACGCTCCCGACGTCGTACAGCCTCAAGAACTTTGATGACAAATGGTCCTGGGATATGACCCAAGTCAAAAGAGCTTGGAAAAATATTCTGGGCTGTGTAGAAACCTGAGTGTGTCGAAGAGGGGGAGAGCAATGTACAGCAGTGGGGACCAAGCGAAGCCATGGTGAAGAGATTCAGAACGGGAGGTCACAGTGGTGTGACAACTTTGTGACCTTGCTCTCTCTGCACGATTAGCGACGTCGTATATAACTACAGACTCAGCGTCCCGCGTTGTTTCGCCTAAAGGACTTGCTCAAACCTACCAACGCGCGTCTTTCTCCACGACTGCTGATACGAACTATCGTGGCGGACGCTGGCCTTTTTACGACCGTTCTAATTTAGTTCTAGTACTCGACGGTCTTTCGTTTATTGTGGCAACCCGATTATGGTCGACGATCGGTAAGTATATATGAAGCGATGCCCCAAGAGCCACGAGACGTCAATGCGGAACTGATCTCGGGAGCTTGACGCTCGGCAACACCTGGAGACTGGAGATGCCTGTACACACAATGTGCACAATGTGCGCACGTCGACATACCAGTGAGTCTCACTAAGCATACAATTGGGTGACTCACAAAAACTCTCACGAACCTTCAGAACCAATTTGTGGGAGACCAGTTGTTTCTTTTTTGATGTAAGTCTTCCCTTATTCAAAGTTCCGTGCCTGGCTAAGGGACCTGTTAGGTAACTGTGTGTCGGTCCAACGATACAGCCCTCATTGATTTGCTCTAGTCGAGACGTCTCACAAGTTCTCAGATACTTTGGGACCCCGATGTATCTTCATCAGTCATGGATGACATCTCAGATTGCGGATGAAAAGCTCTGACGAATCTACATATGTCCATCGAAAGATAAATCCCGCTTTTTGATGCAGTGAAAGGGGGTTAGAAATCTCCGGTACTGGGATCAGAACACGTTCACCAATACCTCTTTGTAATGTTCAAGGCATCGCGAGCCGCCGTCAGCGCCCCCATTGGTAAGGAAATATTCAATCCTTTTCTTGCTCATTGTAAGGGAATTCTCCGAGGTATACGTGAGAGGTGGCGTCGGTGACGGTCAGTATGTGTCCTCGTCTTTATAGTAAGTCTAGAGAATGAACCGCGTCTTGGATCTTTTATGGTTATGATCATCCGCGAGTGACTCATCCGACACTTATTTGCCAGAGGCACTATGTGCCGGCAGTTTCTGGCAATGACGAAGGCGTTCGTGGGTGCTGGGGTGCTGAGAGGCTGGTTTTCGTGACTCACTGCAACATAAAATATTCGTCCCTTCATTCGTAGCGATTGCTTCGTTCTTAGTCGACTATGGTTAAAGCTGGATAACCTTTGTTCACTCTCTTTCTCCCCTTTCCGTCACCTGGGCGCATCTTCAAACTCCTGGGAGGAATGCCGAATTCACCAGAGATACACTTACCACTTGCTAGTTTTATTCATATGATCAGTGGGTGTTCCGTTTCCTGGGATATTGGTTTTACTAATGTAACAAAGGCTGCTCCATTCTTTCCTATCTATTATCTCGTCGAACCCCTTCATTCTACAACCTCCGCCGATGGAAAGCCCTAAACTGGGCGAAAATATGTATGATTGGAATTTTCTTCAATTCGTGAGTGCATTCGAATTTGCTGGTAAACGGACGTCTGACTGGGAACCAATTCCAATAGTTGGATGTTCACTTTTTTCTGTGAGTAGTAATGCATCACAGGGCCAATCTCTCCCTAGTGTTCACGCGATCCTTTTCCTTCGTAGCAGGAGTGCTCGTTACAGGTAGCCGCCTACGTGGAAATACGATTGCTTGCTCCCTCGCGATTATATCCTGCATTATCTTCCTAGGAAGCACGAAGGTCAATCGTTCTCGTGATGCACTAAAAGACGGTTCTAATATTTTGCCACAGCTGTTCATTTACGCCTTCCTGACAGAGAAGGTCGGTATTCACCGGTTGGCAGTGCGAATTCGCCTGACGCTGAGTACTCCCTGGTAGGTATGGATTGTCTGGTCCGGTGGTTTGCAGACTCCTCGTCACAAAGCCAAGGTGTACGGAGTTTGTGGCTTTGTGATGCTTGGATATCTCGGATTAGGTATCGTGTTCTTGCTATCGAGGTGGAGTGAGATACGGAGTCGCGAAGGAGATACGTGTTATATCGGCGTCAGTCACTCAGCGTGAGGACTTATACTTAAACCCTGTGCGCTTCACCGTCTGAAGAGCATGCTTCCCCCCAGCTCCGTCGCTCTTATGTCGTATGATATAAGTCAGACCATCTTCTTCACTGCGATGTTCCTTTGGCCATTTTGGCGCTCCCACATCATTAGTTCACACCTTAGGGGCATCGCGAGAAGGACCTTATGGTAAGAATGAGTATAACTAACGCCACCGCACGTCATTTGAACTCAAAATTGTATTCTAGCGGTACCTTGGCAAGTTTGACATTATCTGCAGTAAATCGATACCTTGGAGACGTGACTCATTCTGACGCTCATGCAGGGAAATGCAAGCACAATGATTGCCCTTGGCAGCGAGGAGCCCGGCTGGGTATGCCTGAGTATCTGCGTGACTGATGTGAGTAATGTTCTCATTTAAATTCTTTGACGACTAACCTGCTCTAGGTGTCATTAAATGCCTTGATTCTATACTGGATCAGTTCTGGGACACGGACCTACGTGTCGGAAAGTTTATCGTTGCCCCATATCACCGTGACCATCGATACCAAAGATCAAAGCCAAATCAGTGCGCGTGAGACGTTCCAGGTGAGATGATTCTGTTCTTGAATCGACTGTGGTATGAATATGGAACGTTAGGTTGCTAGTCGTAGGTACATCATTCCAATATCCCCTAATCTGAGTGCTGCACCGTACCCTGCAACTGCAATGGGCTCAGTAGGAACTCAGCGTAGTAGGAGATATTCGGTTTAGTTCAATATTCCTCCCTAACGCCCTAAATCATCGTTATTGTTATTTACTGAGGAACATACACGTTTGTTTAGCACCTTTTGAGTCTACAGGTTCGCACTTGCTTCCAAGAGAAATGCAGAAGGACAGACAATGATATTCAAAGTACCTCGGGGTAGCGGCGCGGGATATGCGGCAAAAAGAGAAAAGGAAAAGAAAAAAAAAACAAATGACGAGACAGGAAGTCACATCGGGCGATATATGCTGGCAGTCATCGACAGTAGACTTGCCGCAGTGGGCCATCAGGCCTCAGGCTTGATGGCAATTACGAGTCCGTTTCCTGAGATCAACCGATGATGAGAGCGAAGCAGAACGGCGAAAGTCATGAAAGGAACCAAACAAAACGATCTATCGACATCTATCGGACCACAACTTTCCCTATTAATGCCAAGGGCCGCGAGCCAGGTTTTGTGCCGGCGCAGCGGGCGTTTCTCCAGTATCTTCCATATAGGGAAAAGATTGGCCCGGGAAGAAGGAGACGGAATCCTCGTAAACTCGGACTCGTAGCTACGCCCAGCCTATTGTCTCCGTTCAACGGTGGTCCTTGCAATGTGGACCTGATTATATTAATTTATTGATGAGTATTGTGTGTCCTGTTTCTATCGGACCAATATGCTGTCTATATCCGGGGAATCTAGCGAACTAAATATTGGCTCAATGGCTTCAGGAGCGGGGTAACAGACTGTATTTACTTTCCCTGCTCCTCCCTCTCTTGTAATCCTTTGCCTTCAGGGAGGTCAAATACTCACTCTGGACGTAATTATGGCATGGGACGGTCGGGCTTTCCAAATTCCATTGCTCGAAAAGACCTTACGGAAGTGTCACATCGTGACGATATTACGTAGGTCGTATCGATGCTGAAGATACGGAGACAACCTAAAATAGGACACATATATAACTATAAGAGTGCTTCGGCGGTGTTGACATACGGATAATTCTACCGCGACGAGTGGAGCCATGTCTAAGCTGTATAGAGGGGGATAGGCGGTAGTTACTGCTTCGTCGAAGCTAAGAATATGTTTTAGCTATAAGATGAACTGTCGGCAACGTACGTGACATCAATAGAAAGCACTTTTCAGTTCGTTGGGATAACAACGACACCATGCTTCCGGATCAAATAATCAGCGAGACGCAGTGCAAAGAACTTTTTTTTTTTGAATGATGAATCCGCCGTAACGGAGTTACGGTAGGCTCGGCTTCGGTCAAGGTGTAACTGATAATTACGGTTAATTGCGTCGCCCCGGGTCAAACCAGGAGGCATGAGGTTTCCAAGAAACGGGATCCGTGAACCTATGTTGGGCCCATTCAGAGTCAAGCATACTGGTAAAATCCAGGGGGTCTGACCTTCAGGGTAAGGAAGGTATATCATTTATGATTCATTTGCATGATAAAGCACGACGAAAAATGACAAGAATAATGATAGGCGGTCCAATGGCGAAACAACTAGTAAAGCGAATGGCGTCGAGAACGCGAGCGCTCTGTCGCGCTACTGGAATATCGACTCGAATGTTTTAGGTGAGAGGGTTGTACATGAGACTGCAAAATGTATGGGTTAGTAAGTTATACGACTCGGTGTGTAGATCATTTTTACACTTAATCCGTGGAGTATACTGCCGACCGACCCATTGAGGCATGGGTTTTCGGTCGGGATGTTCGTTGCACAGATTTCGAGTAAACTTGAGTCCATCACAGGCTTCGATGATGTCCCAGAGCAGATCCAGTACAGAATCCACACGTTTAGCACAATCTATGACGGTGGGGTAAACTGAGTGAACAAAGGCAGCGTAAGGCATGGTAGGGAAGACTCACATCGGCCACACAGATGCTTCTGCAGACCCAGATCTGCTGTGTATACTTTTGCACGATCATGCCCGCCACGTTTCCCTGGATGAGATCGGATCAGTACTCTATCTGATCTTATACACACTACCAGCACTCACAAGCGATATCATTACACCAATGATAGCACCGCTGACAAGTCAGTCTGAAGGACGTTCACATTTGCACCTGGTTACTCACTAGAAGGTCCTCTTCGCTATTTCTCGTAATTGGGGACTCATAAGGTACGACCGCCATAACGGCCACAGAAAGATCCCTGTGAACAAAAGGCTCTGCAAAATGTCGCATGTCACCACCGAAATCGTCCTTGAAGGTGCCAACATGAGATTGGCTTCAGTGGTTGATAATGAGAAAACACTTACGTGACGCGTTCAAAGCTAATCACGCACATCTGATCCTTCCTAATGTGAATGTGGTACCCAGTACCCATCCAGAGAGCATATACTGCAGTATAGCCAACCAAAATAGTACCACATATCTTGTAGAGCTTCATCTTAAAGCGAGGTATGCTAAACCCACCAGACCATACAATGTAGGCCTTCCGAGAAGACTGAGTCAAATCAGAACGACATACTTGAGCGATTCTTACCCTTTCAATCAGAAAAGCGTTAATCAAAATCTGTGAGACAATGAGCAAGTGACATGGAGGACGAAGAAGCATTTGGCCACCTTAGTACTCCCAATGAAAAACAGACAGGAAAAGATCGCTATTTTGCAGATAGCTGGATCTCGTATCGCTCCTACCCCGGTCACGAGGATCCCAGCTGTGTTGAAGATGAGTCTAGCCAACGTGAATATAATAATTCACGACTAACAGGAGAAGACAAAGAGCCAACTGTGTCCATAAATTCAATGGCAATAATGAGATGATCACAAAATGGGTACGCTTACGAATTGACCAACACCAGAAGTAGGCACACCCTGCCCCAAGTAATGTGTCTCCACTGTCGCAAATCATTCAATGAGGGTGCACGCCGTGCAATAAGATATGAAAGAAGGGATGCGCCTAGATACCGTGAGCTCACTCGACAGCGTTGAGAAAGCGACGACAGACGTACCTAGCAGGTGTAAACAGCTTATGAGAGTCTTGAGAAGGCGATGATTCGCCGGTGCTGAGTCCATTATTGATTAGTAGTCGTAGTTGAGTCGCAGTTGCAAGAGATAGATGGGAGCGGCAGATCAGCCAAAGTGTGCACAGCGAAGTCAAGGTTTGCAAAGATAAGGGTGCCACTTATTTATCGTACTCAAGCAATGCTGGGACATCATTAAAGCTGTCTCATGCATGAAACCAGGGGGTCAAGCTATGCTTCAGGGTCGGTGCTCCTCCGGAGTTGTTCGCTTTGAATGATGATGAAAGGACAAAGAAGAAGAGGCGCTACAGTATACAATCGCTAACGCCATTGAAAATGAGCCTGAATCGGCTTCCACAGATGCAGGTCCAGGTTGCAAGGTACGAGGTTGGTTACGAAGTCACGGTGAAAGTCACGATGTGGGCTTGTCTGGGCTTGTTTGTCACACGGTCTAGACCCCAGCCAACCTTTTCTAGTCGTTCAGCTTCGTCTGTCATATGCTGACTCCCAACTGAGAGAACTCTAGGTTGGGCTGGGGGCGAGCAAAGCTCGACCGGGAACGCGGAGGGATCACGCCTGGGTGGGATCCCCCGACGAGTTTTGTTCTCCAAGTGCAAGTCAGCAAATTAGTTATATAACTATACTGAGGCTATACAAGATCGGCGTAAATAATATACTACTATCACTTCAAAGTTCAGTTACTGATCCTATGGAGGGGGGGTCGGGTGGGTAGAAACGCGAGAAAGGACTGGAAGAGGGATACGGGCTGTGAATGGACTGTCGGCGACACTGTACGTGGCAGCGAAGGAGAAGAAACTGTCCGGCTTAGTCGTCACACTAGCCGCTCAGTTGGAACGCTGATGCCGACACCTGCTAGCTTCGCTTCGGCGGTGTCGGCATCTATACTTCAAATTCTGAATCTTCAACTCACACTGAATTCACTAGGGGCATTCGTCTATGGCAGAAATTATGCGCAAATAACACACCATGAGCAGCCCTGGAAGCTTAGGATCGTCTGCAGACACCGCGTTTACTGTACGCATCGCTTCAAGTCCTCGACGTTCGAATTTTCAATCTCAGGTCTCCGTTACACCAAGTAATCCTTGAAGCTTCAAGTCATGTCTTGCAATTGGGTGACGATAGTATGGAAAAGGTGCGCGACGCGATATTTTCCAGGAGCCATCGCTGATCGTAACAAGTCTAGTACCAGTGCTTCCAACCCTCTTTCCATTTCGTCCGTCATTCATTACTTCCCCAGAGCCATGTCGCAATGTTATCAACTTACTTTCAACTCATCCCAATTTTAACCGTGTTATACTCGGCACTATCTCAGAGAAAACTACAGTTAAACATGGGTTACCTAAACGTGTCACCCTGCGCCGAACGAATTGCTAGATAAGAAATTAAATCGTCGTGACGGACCATAGCTTCGGTGTCCTGGAAATTTTGTCAATTTTGCATGTTTATCACGCCGGTGCGTCCTATGCTTCTCTTTTTGTTTCGCTTCCAGAAAGTTGACTAGACTGCAGTTTCCGAACGAACCTGCAGCACACCTCCTATATGTTCTCGAGTTCTCAAAGGTTCAACAGGTATATTGCAACCAGGGACTGTAGTAGATGCTGCCGAGATTGTACATCATTCTTCTTCCTCCTCGCTTCACGCACTCATTTCGGTTCTCAACCGTAGCTCTTCGTGATCGGTTATTATGCTTGTCTTCCGCCGCAACAGACGTACTCACTTCCATGAGGCTCTGGAACGTACAACCTCATTGTACATCTCAAACATGACTTTGGCGTTGACATGAGTAGCGGATGGTATCCTTGCTTCGCGAATCGGAGTTGCGATAGTGCGGTTAGGTTTGAGGCTGCTATGCCGACTAGGAAGGCCGTAAAGGCGACAGATTGCCTTGGTTTAGAGGCAGCGACCTGGGTGAGTCATTTAGCGACGCCGACACAAGTGATGTAGGACCCAGGTTCTTTTTCGCCTCAGACTATCTTCAAAGTCACTTTCAAAGTCGCCTCAGGAGTGAGTTCTCGATTACCCTTTGGTGCTCAGACCGCTGATAATCTCCGCTAATCAGTTACGGACTTCTCTCGCGAATGTCAGCTCAATGTCAGCATGGACATGTAATCGCAGGAAATCAGGTCGGCATTGCATCAGTGAGCACTGTCAACCCTCGATCACAGCTGTGTATCAATATATCAATGTTCATGCATAGCTCTACAATCAATGATTTTGAGACATTCAAGTCACCCAAAATCACAGAAGAACCAATGAGATTTCAACAGCGAAAGCTCGTCTCGAATGATAGCAACTCTATATTTGGGGTAAGCGGAAATCCGGAGTAGAAAGTTGGGACCTTTGTGGAGAACGCCTGAAAAAACAGCGTTCAGCGCTCGGGTCTTCTATCACCGCATCTCTGTTGATGGAGTCCAGGCTACTCTGAATCCATGATTGACAGCTAAGAACTTTAGTTCCAGCAAACACCAAAGCTCTATTTCGGCTCAGTCTTGGGGTATCCGCCTATATAACCATAAATAGCCGTTGAGCTCCACAAAATTGAAGCTCATCGTTTACCACCTCCCTGATCGGTATCAAATCATAGGATCCTTGCTGTGCTCGTTGACCTGCTAGGCAATGGGGTCATCACTATCCCGGATTATATGAAATCTTCGGTGCCACCATCAGTTGGACGATGGAATGTCGTTATCTGAGGGTGAGCGGAGGCTTCCTTTTCCTTCTCAGTTCACAGGGGATACTAAACATACTTCATTAAGAGAAACTAGAAATGGAGCACCAATCGGCTTCAAGTTTGCTTAGGCCGATTTGAGCGCTGGCTTGGACTTTCTCACCGGTAACTAGTCTATCTCCCGCTCTGAATACAGCAGTACCAATTTCTTTGGCAGCGGTCCAGACTGACGTCGATTCTGATTCATGCTGTTTGGTACAATGTGATACTTTAGCCTTCCATATAAACGAAGCAAGGTCCGGTGCTCAACTGGTGCTATCGCCTGGTATCCTTGACTAATGGCCTTTTCTCTCGGCTTGCAGTACCCACTGGTATTCTCCGACTCTCGGTTTCAAACTCCCCACTAATTGGGCAAGTAATACGTCGTCATCACCGAGCAAGACCACGACTCTCCGCACCCAGAACCCGCGGTCAAGCCACTCGGTAATAAGATATGACAGACCCGCGAAACCCGTCGTCCGTATCCATGGCTTACTTGGGAGATTTACCCAAAGGGTTCAGGGACGCATCGCTCTTCGACATCCGTCGTTTGACTCGTATGTATTACCTTGAACTCTGAGTAGTCGTTTGGGGAAACTTCAGGTGCCAGTTACGGATGACTGCCCATTTGTCGAGGTACTTGATGGTACCTTTGGATAACGTTGACATCCGAGCCGCAGCCTCTGTTCTTCCGGTTTGAGATTGCTTGCTGTATATACTCTATGTACCCCCAGCCTAGTCCTTTTATTAGCCCTGTAAAACGTTAAAAACTCCGGACAAACCCTTGAGAAACAGCAGTATCAACACAGGAAAATAAGGATCTTCTTTTTGCATGTTGCATGAGAAATCAACATCGGGAAGATTTGAATGACAGTCGTTCCGCATATGGAGTAATGGGGTAATAGTATAGGGCAAATCAAGTGACCGGATGGTTTTTACCACATCCCACATGTCGACAGCGTCGGATTAGAGAGGTCTTCCCTTCCTGTCATCTACCACCACAGCTAGTTACGGGCAGCAAGCAATACCCACATGTTATGTCCCGAGGACGAATTTTGCCCGTTGGATTGTTCGCTCTACTCTTGATACAGATCACGCGTGCAGACGATACAGGTCGGAATGTGAGTAAACCAGGAACGGCTGATTTTCCAGGGGCACTGACATTTTTTTCTCTTCTTAGACCTATGAAATAGTACGTGGCACTTACGGTCCTCTTGAAGGCTTTCTAGGAGCTTACTTTGCTGAATCGAAAGTTGAATAATCGGGAGGGGGAGACGCCATGTCAGATGAAGGATGTAGTTGCCAGTTGCAGTCAAGGTACGTTAACCAAGGTATTGTTCATGAAAGTAGGCTAAATGGCACGCAGATTTATCGTCAAGGGGAATATTCCAACGCGACCGACCAGGAGCGAACGGCTGTACCTGGTGAATCATTCTCAGCCTGATCTCAAGAAGAATCATCCTCACAGTAGTTCACAGCAATAACGTGTTTTGGAACCTTTGGAGTGCATGTTTGATATCACAAAATGATGCCAACTCGTTTGGATCACTAACGTCAGCAGCAGATTGGGACAGTATGTGCAGTCAAAACAATCTTCAGTTCAAGGATCACACCACAGACGAGGAACGATGGAAGGATATGGATATACCGAGCTGGGCATACAATGGATTACCGTCCAACAGAAGTCAAATCTTCAATATTGGTGTAGCTATCTCAGGTATGGTCCTTCTAAAGTCTCCGTCTCAGGCGTGCAGCTTTCTGATGCCATATCCCATCACAGTGGCTTCGCCTAGCCCCGATAAGTGGACCACGATTCAAATTGTTGTTCCCATTGTCTCTGGAGTTGCCGTTGCTGTGATTTGCGGGATTATGGTTGTGCTATATCGTCGAAACAAGTCAGGGAAAGGAGGCGTTTCACCGGTGTGTGCGGTTCGACGGAAGATTAGGGATGGCTTTGGAACACGCAGAGTGCGCAAAGGAAGTCGCAATCATGGTTGGGTTATTGATAGCAGAGAGGATGAGTCGTTTGAAGTGGTGGATCCAGAGTCTCCCAAAACCAGCCGCTCATCATATGGCCATGTCCGGCTATCGTCTTCGCCCACCGATATCAGCTTTATCGCCTTTCCAGATTCTCAGGGCTCCAAGCTACAGAAGAGTCCAGGCGAAAAAGCCGAATGGGCAATGCCGGGAAAGAGACTATGGAAGAGGTCATCATTGATCGAGAAGTTGAAGACGACTTGGTTGCTTCTTCCTGTACCGTGGAAGAGCACTCCGGTCGCAGTACACTCGGCCATGCCTTCCCGCAGATTTCAGATCGACGAATCAAGTAAAAGCGTCAGGACCGACTCTACATTGGAAAACTACCGCAGAGGAGGATTTAGAACATCAAGTCATCATTCAGGGAGCACTGAATCGGGACCAGCTACGACGAGTGCCTGGGATTATACGATGCAGGAAACGATCTATGAAGCTGATGAGGAGGAGGATGACCTAGATAGTATTCTCGGTTTTGGAGGCAGAGGCGGATTGGATAATGGAGATGACGACGAGTCTGAACACCTGATATCAGAACGGAACCAGGATGTTTTAATCATCTCTCATTCCGGACAAGACTTCTCAATGGAGTCTGGGGACTCTAGGCGTAGCATTCCTCGCGCACTGCAGATCATCCCTCCTTCTCCCATTACTCCGTCCTCTCCACCAGCGACAGTAAGTATACTTTACGTTATAGGGACGGGACTGCGATCTGACGTTTCATTAGCCGCAACCACCACGAAGCCCTCCAGTAGCAAAGAAGCCTAAAGCGTCCATAGCAACGATCAACACCCCTCCAGCACCTAGCTATCCAGCACCACTGCCGCCCGCGTCACCGCCACGCTCGCCACCGCGCCAGCCAAGACCATCTATCGAGAACTTACTAGATTCCGCGGCTTCCTCGCCACCGTCCTCATCACCGATACCACACTCTATAACCTCACTCCCAGCGTCGGAATCACCGCTACCGTCACCTCGAATCCCTGATATCGCTACCCCAACACCTCTTTATACACCTCGCCAACAGCACTCAAGGTCCATATCACAACAAGCGTCGTCTTCGTCCCTTCGTCCTCCTCTCCCTCTCCCTCCATCACTTTCACCACGGCTCAACCCAAGTCGTCTATCCCGTTCCACAGAACAGCTGATACCGCCTGTCGGACCACGGGAACCAACACACTCTCGCAATGGCTCCAACGCGTCTGCCTCCCAACTATCCCAATACTCCCTTCTATGTTCACCTCCATACCGTGCTTCACCCCTTCCGGACGAGACTCTCATTGCAAGATCAGAGTCTCCGCCACCTCCGCCTTCTGGGGGCATGGGTGTACTCGGTTTATACGAACAGCAACAAGCTCCACCTTATCACTCTAACGATCATCGACGCGAGCTACCAGTGGCTCCCAATCCCACTCTCAGTCATACACTTGGCCACAGACGGGCGTTATCTGCTGACGATCCATCCTTGAATGTGCAGTATCGTGGATTCGGAGATATTGCTACGCTACAACCCAATGGTACCACCACACCAATGATGCCCCCGCCGCCCCCACCCCCACCCCCACCGCCACTGTTACACGCACAGTCCTCGGAGAGTCTGTCATTGCAATACACGAGTCAGATGTATCCAGGTCCGGTGAGAGGTGCGGTATCGACTGAATCGGTGCTTTTGCCTCCAAATGGGAGCGACTTAACTGAGACGCCAAGAACAGTAGTACGGGACGCGAGGTGGTACCCCGAACCCTCGATTGCTTGATTTATTAACGGGCGGTACGAGATTTATGTTGTATTTATCAATCGCTGACAGATGTTTTTACCTGCTTTTTTTGCTGGTCATGATTATTATCGTCGCTCTTTCTTGGTCATACGGACTCTGTATCAATTTATCATCAGACTTCACGTCTCAGATGGACTTGACATGCACATTTTCGGACATTGTTAACTACTATTTAGGTAGTGAGAATGAAAATGAAAATAGGTAAACTAACATATAAATGGTCGAAGTACATCAACGTCTAAATCAGGACCTATATCTCCTCACCCAATCCTGGTCCTCTTTGCCCAGTCCATACTCGAACTTCGAGAACGTATCTGTCGCTTCATGGAACTCGCGCTCGATAATCTCAACGCGCTCCGGAGAACGAGGGGTGATAGTACATTTGAACGGCATTGGTGCAGTCAATATACCCTATCACAGCCCAATGAGAAGAGATAAGCGTGTTAGGTATGATGATCACATACCCTTGCATAATCATTCACATCTACTTCGATAACGTTTCCTGTCTTGGGATCGGAAGCATGGGAAAAAGTGAATGCCCATAATAGGTTCATTGTATTGATATTCTGTTGAGACGGAGGCTTTAGCACATATCGGAAACGGCAATAGCAAAAAGGCGTACTATTGAGTTCTGGGCGAGATGGATTCCAGGGCAGATTCGCTTGAGACGATGATGTTAAAGTGAACATCGGGAAGAACGAGGAATCAAGTACTTACCCTTCCACAGCCAAAAGCGAGATTAGCCCTCAAATTGCTCCCGTCGACGCCAGGTCTGGTGCCGTTCTCAGCGAGGATGTACCTATCAGGATTGTATATCTCGGGTTCATCGAATAGCGCTAGTAGCGTGTCAGCGAGGAACAAGGTACAGTCATCGTGAAAAAGAACCTGGATCATGAAATATACCCCCTGGAAGTGACGAGATTTCAGGGCAAGGTACACATAACATAAAATCAACTTACAGTTATTAACGAAGATCGTAGAGCCTTCTGGAATCAAGAATCCTTGATATTCCTCAGGTGCAGTTGTCGCGTGGGGAATCATCAGTGGTGCAACTGGTCGGAATCGGTGTGTCTGTTTGTGACATGAGTGGCTGTTCCTTGACTGAATGAAAATCAACATGCACCTCTTGAATGACCGCTTTGATGTACGGTGAATCTTCGATGTCGTCTAGAGTTGGCATTCTGTGGGGGCCAACTACACGGTCAAGTTCTGCCTGTGCCTTCCTTTGAGCCTCGGGAAATGCAATCATAGCTAGTATCAACGATTGCAAGAAAGACGAGGTAGTATCGGATCCGCCTTCAATGAGGACACCGCCGAGGTATCTAAAGTGACACGATGAGCGTAAGAAGTCACGACGAACGTTCACACATTCACGCACCCAGTAATTTCTCTGTCCATACCAAACTCTTCTTGACGGCGAAGTACCTCTTCCATGTAGCATCCGTTCTCTTCGCCCTTCTCCATTCGCCTTGCAGTTTCGTCCAAGAGACCGAAGTAGAGGTCTCGTTGGCGCTGTCGACAAGCTCGAACATCCTTCTTCCAGGACGTCCATCGCTCTGGCACGTGTTTGAGGATTGGCAATAGGTCAAGGGGCGGAGTGGCACCTGGCTCAAGAAGAAGCTCCCATTCGTGCTGAGCATGGAAAAACGCAGTAGTTTCTGGTGTTTCGTACCTCGGGCATCTCTTTCCGTACAGGACAGACATAATAACAGAGTTCGAATACCGCCTTATGTTGAGACAGAACGGAGACGTAAAGCGCAGTGGAGTGTGCTCAACTCACATTTGTACAAGAGCTTGCTAGAACCTTGAGGGTTGTAGATGTGCGATGTGCAGAGTAGTCAATGTAAATTGAACTAAAGAATGTAGCTACATACATGCTTGCTTTTATACTACTCTAAAGGATAAGTTCTGTGGATAAACGGTGAAACCTAGTAAGCTATGGATGTAAGCTACTGAATACTTGTGAGACGAAGTATCCAAGAATAATGTGTCTTGGAGAGACACAATACAATCGTCTGACAGCGGAAGGAACTATACATGAATTCTACATGTGTTCTACTGTATTGTGCATGAGGCTACAATACTCCTACTGGACGAGGGAGCACTCCTATGACTGTAGTGCAAGCTCCGGAGAAGCTCAGGAACGTACTTTGTAAGTTCCGTAGTTGATCACATACGCAAGTAATACAATAACTAGTGTTCCTAATGTACCTAGTTTAGTATAGTACAGGTACTGTGCTTCAACACCTTATGTGGGTATAGAAAGACTACAAATATAGTGCGTAAGTGATCACAGAATCCTGAAAACGAGCTGAATTTAAATATACCTCTGGGGTCTGAAGCATATCAAACAGCAATTGCGTCGCTTCGGCGCGCTGAATGGGAAGGTGCTTCGCGGATTGTTGAGGTGTCAAAATAGCATGCGCTGTCCTGCGTAATGTTCTCCAATTCTCAGCTAATAGCGCCATGTGAGTCGCAATGTGTAACTGAGTAAAAGTGCACAACATACTATAACGAGCAAGGGCCATGTTCAAGCCTCCAGCGACAGCATCTGCAATGTAGTTGGGCGGGCGATCCATGGTTGTAGCACTACGCTTGTCCATAAGCTCTTTGAGCGCCGCTGCATCAGTGATGACCACAGCAGTTCCCGGTCCCATTTTCAGCTGTAAATTCCGATAAATGAAGTTGCATTCAGGGCATACATTCTATGTTACTCACTGAATAGACACTACCATACTGACGAGCCCATTTGGTAAGCCTGTGTAAAAGGTGACCTAAGGGAGTCATGAATTTCCAGAAACACTCACTTGAAATGTGGGTATTCTGGGGGAAATTGATGGAGGTTCCCCAGCAAAGGAATCATCTTGGGACCTGGAGGTAATCCAGGTTCTCTGCGTCCGACTTTGCTCAACCGCAGGATGGCCCAAGCAAGACCAGCCAAAGCGGCATAGAGAATGAGACCCATGTTCGGTGTTGGTCAGCTAGTGGTTGAATGGGAGGAAGGAGTGACGAACAAAGGATTGGCTGGTATAAAAGAAGTGGGAAGATTGGGCTTGAACTTGAACTACTTGGGGATTTGGGAGAAGTCATATCTCAAGCGGTGATCAGTGGGCTTTGTAAGAAATCGCTCACCAGGATGGTATGCGGGGGAGATGAACTTCTTCAGGCCTTCAACTGATTGTGCGATCAGTGAGGGACTATGGGCTGTTTTGTGAAGGCTCTGGTAGATGGACCCACAGACTAATATATGGCGGTCAACGACATTGGCCACAGGCATCTCATCATATTCCATTTCGATAGACGTTGCCACCCGAGTCGTTATTGAGCTCAATAGTCAAAGGTCAGATGATGGAGTAACAGTATCGAGTAAAAGGGCCGGCGGCATTTTTCGAACTAGTGCCATCATCCAACCAAAAGTCTAGACCGCCGCACAGGAAGTCTCGGTAATTCGAAATGTGCTGCTATACTAGCAGAAGAATATTATACGTGAGTCCTCTGCTGTTATTCTTCCTTCTTTCTCCGGATTAGTCCTTGATTTCTTTAGGATCGCTATGATCTCCATTCCATTTATTCAGAGGAATTTCCGCTGGTCACAAGTGGATCACTGGCGACAACTTCATTCGACAGGAAGACTCAAATGTGTTTCTGAAGCGCATTCTGTGGAAGCTTCGACCATGGATGAGAACAAGAGGTTCCAGATTTGACCGATTTGTACACCCAAAGTGTCACATGGCAAAGTGATAGGCGAGACGGCAGCATCAGGAAGTCTGCAAATTCCCTTTTGGCCTTTCTTGGCACTTTCAGCATTTTCGGTCTTCCTGCAGGTCAAAGACTCAAAGGTTGCAAAGGTTGACAATTCAAAAGATACAACATAGTCTACTTGTACTACAGTACACTACTGATGAGCTCTAAAGTAGTATGGTTCGAGGAGTCCATGTAGACAGAATTCAATAAATGGTAAGGAAGCTAGAAAAAAGAATTTCAATACGACGGTGGGAGGCCAAGAGAGTAGCAGTATTTCAAAACCGCAAAAGACCGCAAGAGAAAAAAGAGGGATGACAATGAAATACTGATAGTGGACGATCGAATAAAATAGAGGGCCAGGTGATATCCCACAGCCACTGTATATGCAAGCAGCGTACATAGAGGGCAAAGGGAAAGTGAAGAAGGTACGTGAATGGATGCATACGGAGACAGAGTACGCCTTCATGGCAACAGCTATAGGGTCGCTAGGAAGGCTAGGGGCACAGAAGACAGTCATCATTTATGCTGGCCTACGTACAGTAGTGTTACGTGTGCGTTATACGAGATCCAATAAACCTGACGTGTAGGGGATTTGAATTAACGACACATTACCTTATACGGGGCTTGTCACAGATACCTGGGAGGAATGCATATCCTTCAAGTTTACTGGTTTCTGTGGTTGCCAATATAGTGAATTCCTGAGCCAGCGACAAGTTCTCTTTTTTATGACAAGGAGAGGCACAGATGTTGCAGTCCAATGTAAGTGGCTCGATCAGAAGGAATTCAATGAACACACTGCATAAATGTATTGAATTATTGCTAACTGCCAATCAACACTGTTTCGGGCTTCACCTGCAAAAAGTATGTCCATCAGCAAAATGGACACCTAAATATAATAAATTATAATGTATTTTGCTGATTTTAGTCCATTGTAATAGATTAAAATCAAGCAATGCTATTACAATACATTAAAATGCATTAAAATGAGACTGGTTTTATTATAATCCATTAAAATACAATAAAATGGGATGGTATTATTATAGTACATTAAAATGCAATAAAATGGGATGGTATTATTATAGTGTATTAAAATGCAATAAAATGAGACAGAGTTATTATAATGTAGTAAAATAGATTGTAACAGAGGCAATCAAAACAGTGCATTTTTATGCCTTCCAGAGGACAGAGAGAGGACTCTATAAAGTGAAGGGAAGCTTTTGGTTGGGGATTTGATCAATAGAAACAGCAAGGGGGTGGAGATAGGTCTTTTGAGTAAGGGGATATATTGCACTATGTGTGGTGGTAAGTATATGGCACTGTGGTACAGTGGTCTTGAGCACCCTGTGGCTGCCCAGGTTGCTGACTAATCCACCTTGAGGTCGAGGGTTCGACTTATGGGGGTTGCAACAAATAAATATTATTTCTTTTTGTCCCTGACCCCCAGGTGGGGCCGATGCATTATAATGGCTGAAATACATTAAGATAGCCAAAATACATTATAATAGCCAGAATACATTATAACCATTTTGCTTCATTTTAATCCATTAAAATAAAGGAACAACAATTATATTACATTAAAATACACCATAATGATTATAATGTATTTTGGCCATTATAATGTATTTCACTCATTTTATTCCAATATATTTAGGTGTCCATTTCGCTGATGTCGCATTATAATAGGGTTATAACCCCCATAATGCATTATGAGATACATAATCATTAGTAACCCTGTTATATGCCAAGTCAGATATGATAACTTACTTGTAATGTGGTTGTAAAGTAGTTGTAACATACTGTAATAATTATGAGTCCCATAATAATTATGACCAGTTGCAACAACATTATAACCTAAAGATGTCGTTACAACCACATTACAACCCTACTGGACAGCAAATAGGTACTGAATCCTTATCAGAATCACTCACACATATAGCACACATAAATATAAATGTAAAATTACCTATATTGAACTGTGCTACAATACACATAATAGTATGAACATACACAAAACACCATACATATACTTACTCCAAATGGATGAAAACTACCACTGCCCTTTCCAGAGTTGACAACATCTTGATGAACCTATAGATGCGGAAGGTTGTATTGGCATACAATGTATGANGCAATGGTATTGGAGCCATTTTCAATTTGATGTACCTTTATACCTTGAATGAGCCTGTTATTGGTGTTGAATATTGTAGTTGACCTTGCTGAGACTGGAACTGGTGATTTTTGAGCTTGATGGAGAGGAAATGGAGGAGCTGTCGTCAATGTTGTTCGTCGATGGTGGTGGTTTGGGCAAAGGGTTAGATGTGGGAATTCACCAATGCTGCGGCACTTTGACTGCCACGAAGTTGAGGTAGTTGCCTCACATGTTGCAACAAGATGAAAACCCCTTGTCAGAGAGTCAGAAAGCCTCTTGGTGCTCTCTTGACCACCATCTCCCAAACACGACATCATCATGTTCTACCTACACTGGCTTCACAGTATGCAGACAGGCTTTGGAATCAGAGGGAACAGTGCTGAACTTGGTGTGTTATTGTGTTGAGCAGGATTTTACTCTGAGAATTACATTTATATTTGTGATTGTGTCTTAACATGCATGTACTGGAACTGTAACTTGCAGTAATGATTCCCCATGGGTTGTAGTATAGTTGTAATGTGGCTATAAGGTTAAATAATCCTTCCAGGCAGTTGTAATGTGGTCATAAGGGAGTTGTAAGGCAGTTAAAGTATTTCAATATATTATAACTAGGCTATAATACACTTAAAATCTAGCTAAATTTATTATAGTATGTTGCAGCCCTCATAATTCTGTTGCAACACCATTATGATGGTATGTACTTTTTGCAGGTGTTCACACTGGAATACGTGCAAATACTAGCTACACATTACTGCTGTCAGCGGCACAGTAGGCTGACAGTACTTAGTGAGAATTTAAGACTTCTCTGGCCATTACCTGAACAGGTTCGAATGTAGTTGACTCTGGAAGTTTGATAGCCAGAATTCAATAACTGCACTGTGGAGACATATTGAATTATAGCCTACCATGTGTCAATTGGATTCAGCTTCCTTTGGTGCTAGCTATGCATGGATGGTTTACCAGATGATGTAGTTTTTGGTGCTGCAACAATGGTTGACCACGAGAGTACCGACTAGTACACCTCCAAGTAAATTGTGAATCTCCTGGGACATGATCGAGAGCAGCAGGATCTAGAAGCTTGATGGGTGGAAATTCAATACCCAAGTTACGGAGACGTATTGAATTATAGCTTACCTTGAATTAAATTGAATTTGGGCTTCTGTGGGTGCTGTAATAGATAATACACTTCCCGGCGACTTAATGATGATTGGCATGAACATTACTGGCCAGAGTTAACTGTGAAATTCCTTGCAGAGGGAAGGACAGGATTGAGAGCACTTGGATCTGAAAATGCGATGTGCAGGATTTGGTGGGCATGCTATGTAGACGTATTGAATTAAGCATACTGTGAACCAACATGGATTGAACTTCCCTTGGGGCTGGAAACATGTAGGTGCTGTACCAGATAATATTGCATTTGGCACTTCGATAATGATTGATATGAATAGTACTGGTTTGTAGCCCTCCCAGTATACTGAGAATGCTCTTGCTATAGCAAGGATGGTGTGGCAGCGTGATGGGCAAAATTTAATCAGCACGCTGCATAGAGATATTGGATTATAGCTTACCGTGAATCAAAGTCACGATGGGCACAATTCAATGAGTGCACTGTGTAGAGATATTGAATAATAGCCTACCATGAATTAATGTGGATTTCGGCTTCCCTTGGCACAGGCAATGCGTGGAGGCTATACCCCATGTTGTTTGAGTACTACAGCCCTAAGAGTGAGAATTAGTATCCCTCCAAAAAATTAAGAATTATCTTGCTCTAGCTAGAGCATACACAAATACAGCCAAATGTGGATGATTGAAGTGGCAAAGCCTGAAGAACGGTTGAAGGATGTAATTCAACAGGTACAGTGTAGAGACCTAATGAATTATGAGATACCACCAATTGGGGTCTTCTGATGCTGGAAATGTGTTTAGATACAGAACCAACATTGTCTTTCTTGATGCTGCGGTGACATTTGGCATAGATGCACCTCTGTACTCCAAGAAATGACATATATCATGAGTTTTGTGAGCACAAGAATCAATTCCAACAAACAACAACCATGCAATTCAATGTGCTTACCTTCTGAGGTATTTTAATTTGCTGTTAAAACAAAATATAAATGAGAGTATCTCCTGTCATCGGGTCCTCTTCTCCAAAACCATTGCCAAGCCCTTCCTTTTCTCATCTGCTCTTCGATACTGATTATTGACAGGGGGACACTTGGCATAAATGGAGCATAGCAGAAACAGAGCTTTTATCAGTATGAGTTTCATTCATTCTGCCTTAATTTTTCCACATCTGACACCTATTAGAGCAGCTGACTGTTCAAGTTGAAGTCATGGCTGACCCAGTCCATCACGACCAAGGACTGCATTGAAGAGGTATGTAAACTTCTCAAAACTACAGTATTACCATGCAGACTTCACCTTTCAACAGATACTGCAGTCTCTGTTGTCCACCTGCAAAAAGTACATACCATTATAATGGTGTTGCAACTGAATTATGAAGGTTACAAGGTAACATAATAAATTTATCTAGATTTTAAGTGTATTATAGCGTAGTTATAATATATTGAAATATTGTAACTACCTTATGACTCTCTTATGACCACATTACAACTGCCTGGAACAATTATTAAACATTCTAGCCACATTACAACCACATTACAACCCACATAGAGTCATTACAACAAGTTAAAACCCCAGTACATGCACATTATAACACAATTTCAAATATAAGTAAAGTTCTTAGTGCAACAGCATATAAGAACCCATGCAACATGACAATATAACAAGGCTTTAGTATTAGGTACACCTATTTATGTTTATAATGAAACTAATTTTTAGTTAATAAATAATAGGCCAGTGTGGGTAGAGTAAAATGTTGACTGATGGTCATCAGAGAGCCAGTTTTGCAACATGTGAGGCAACTACCTCAACTTCATGGCAGTCAAAGTGCTGCGGCATTGGCAAATTCCCATGCCTAACCCTTTGCCCAAACCACCACCATCGACGAATGACATTGATGACAGCTCCTCTGTTTCCTCTCTGTCAAGCTCAAGAATCACTAATTCTGGTCTCAGCAAGGTCTACTACAATATTCAATGTCAATAACA
The DNA here is from genome assembly GCA_001466705.2 of Moniliophthora roreri. Classification (NCBI taxonomy): domain Eukaryota; kingdom Fungi; phylum Basidiomycota; class Agaricomycetes; order Agaricales; family Marasmiaceae; genus Moniliophthora; species Moniliophthora roreri. The sequence goes on from LATX02000177.1 coordinate 170,509, forward strand.
GGCCCATTGGACACATAAAGGTATGTAAAGTTGAAAATGGCGCTAATACCATTCCCAGTCCTACTGGCTCACTAACCCAGATTTTACCCTGTGATAGGGATAGAGAATGTGAGAGAGATAGGGAGAAGGATCATGATCGTGAAAGAGAACATGAGAGGGAATGTAATAGAGAAAGGGACTGGGATTGGGTTATCGACCAAAGAGACCCAAGAAGGCTGAAGCCTGAGCGTCTGAAGAGTGAGTGACCAGGCAAGTCCCCTTATTTCATCGTCTCAATCTATAATGACACTTTTTCATGAACCAAGACATCTTTTCACCCAATTCCATACCAGAATTACCTCCGCCTTTGTCTGGTGGCGTGCTACTGCTGTTATATCCAGGCCCACTGTTGGCCCAGGTCTTCCTCCTCCACCCTCTGCTATGCCTACTCATGGTCCACCTGTACCATATCCTCCTGCTGGCCCTGGTTCGGCTGCCACATTGCCCATGATGGATGTTCATCATGCTCATACTCAATCGCTCCCGCCAAGCCAAGCCCTTCAACCACAACATACTGGCAGGACATCTAGCAGTGGCGGCACTCAGATTCCAATTAACACTCCAGCAAGAGGCCCAGAGTTCAAGAAAGGGGGCAATGACTGGTTCACAATATTCGATACAAATGTGAAGAAGGGCTTAGATGTCAGCTTAGTGCATACCCTCATGCACGAAAGGTGCATTCATTTGTCCTCATTGTGCATGCTTCGTCGTGGCCAGAGTCTTTCTGGTTGCTTCTATTTATTTTCCTTTTTATTGATTTTGGACTTTATGGCAGTCATTCCCAGTCTGATTTCCAGAACCACATGCTAAATCATTTGGTTGACAGTGTTGTGTGTTGTGTTTGCTTTTCTGCAGATGGCAAGTATCTTGCTATGGGCTGTAACAGGACACCAAGACTGGTCAAAAGACTTGGTATGTCGAATTATCATTGGTGCTTTGTTGGTTGCTATCAGCAATTGTAGCGTTTTGGTTGATGAGGGTGCTGGCAAGACCAGTGACCTTTACATTCAAAGCATATGTTAGCTTGAAGCTGTAAGAATAGTACTTATCATTTGTTTGGAGTATCTGTATGGTGTATGCATGGTTCAATATAGGTTTTTGCATTTATATTTATGTATGCTATATGTGTGAGTGATTCTGATAAGGATTTGGTACCTATTTACTGTCCAGTAGGGTTGTAATGTGGTTGTAACATTGTCTTTGGGTTGTAATGGTGTTGCAACTGATCATAATTATTATTGTATGTTACAACTACATTATAACCATATTACAACTAGGTTACCATATCTGACTTGGCATATAATGGGGTCGCTAATGATTATGTATCTCATAATGCATTATAGGGGTTATAACCCTATTATAATGTAATGTACTTTTTGCAGGTGTCAAGGACATCCCTGGAGTGTTGCCAAGCTCCTCCCTGGATTACATGCCATCATCCCTGGAGCACACTCTCAAGGCACTGAAATGATGGGGCTGTGAAATGTGTCCAGACCTGTACTAAACAATAAATAATCCTCATGGGTACCTATGGCTCAGTGGTTGAGCATGGGCATCAGCTTTCTAGTATTCATAAGTTGGATGTGAATGTCTGGGTTCAAATCCTGGTGGGTACTATAATATTCCTCGATGGGTCAATTTTTTCTTGATGTCAGGGGCTTCTCTGATAGGTGAGCATCAGAGAAGTTGACCTGACAATCTGGTTCAAACTGACTATTTACTGTCACTCTGATAACTCGGCATCTAATAGGTGAGTGTCAGAGAAGTCAATCTGACAATCCAGTTCAGACTGACTATTCAGCATCACTCTGATAAGTCAGCATCTGATAGGTGAGTGTCGGAGAAGTCAACCTGACAATCTGGTTCAAACAAGGGACTGTCTACTTGACAATCCAGCAGACAAGAAATTGAACTAAAAACCTGGCTACCCTGGGGGATCTATCGAGTATGTTAACAAATTGGATAACAATCACATATATTCTGCTTTGGAATTGCTGTCTTTGGAATTGCTGTCTTATAAGTGTAATAATCAATAATAATCATATGAGAAAACAGCCATCTGATAAGCTTGTGCACTCCAGAGGACTCAATGGCGACTAAATAGATGGTTTACCACAAAACTCACATTGTCTAATAAGAAGAATACATCATCTGTTGACTTGCCCTGGTGATTCCTGGTGTTTACAGATTCAGAAATATTGAATAGAGGATAGTCTGCTTTTTGACTTACTGGTCAGAGACTAAATTGCTCCAGGGACAGTGCGCTGCATTTACAGGTGAAGAGGTACTGTAGATGAAAGTTGTGTTGATCAAATCTCAAGATTTCCACATTAGGTTAGCTGCTCATGTGGAGTGAGCCAGAAACTAAGTGATGTGTCTGCCCATCTTGCAAGAGGTCTTGATGAACATTGCTTGTCCAACTGCACCTGACTATCAAGGTGCAGTTTCAGTGCTCTGAATGATGCACATAGGCTTCAGTGTTTATGATTTTCAGTACCTCTATTGTTGTTGATAATTAATTGTAGTTCAATCCTCCTGAGTACTCTGGATAATGTGCCTAGGTATAAGGTTCCGTGTTTATGATTTTCAATACCGCTACTGTCCTTGATAATTAATTGCAGCTCAATCCTCCCAGTTATTAAAAGCATCTCTCTGCCTTAGTGTCATTTGCTTCCCAATACCCCTATATCCCACACTCGGAGTACTATGGCATCTGAAGCAGTACAGCCACCATCTGTCAATTCAGATCTTTACTGACATTATCACAGATGAAGATCTATCATCAGTGCTGGCACCGATATTGCAAAGCAGTTGGACAGTTTTGCCAAGGTGCATGCTATGTCATCTAAACTGTCCTTTAACCTCACACATCTGTAGTTGTAAAAGCTTGACATAAAGCTGCCCTAGCTAGCAAGGAAAATTGGCCTCCTGACTCTTTTCAGCAAGAATGTACCTTCTTGAAGAAAATGAAGTGTATTGTCTGCATGTTATGACACACCGCAACAAAAATGAGGTGCTACAACTGCTGGATTTCATTACTTCTCAAGCACTGCTCAGTTACAGAGTTGATTGTCACTTATCTCAAGCATGAGTACGCTGTTTTGTGGGCAATACTGGAAAAGTCAGAGGAGGCACTCCTGTTTGTGATTGCAAATATGTAGACTGGAATAAAATAGGTGTTTGAATGAAACAGCATGTTCCAAATTGAACCTCAGTCTCAAGTTGATAATTCAGAACGGCAGTGTCAACCATAGCACTGCTGAGGGAACAACCTTTGTCCTGTTGCTTTGCTTTGGCTGCTTTGACAAAATAACATTGGGTATTTTAGCATCATATTCACTTTTGGGATTCAAAATTATACAATGAAATACATAAGCTACTTTCACTTTCCTTTCCATTTCTGGGTCCCACTCTGTTTTCCCATGTTAGCTGCAGCTGACTGCGTAACACCTTCTTCTGGTATATAGACCGCTGCCACTCTCCTTCTTTGGGTAGGTTGTGTAGATTGAACATCTTCTGGTTGTTGTTGATGCTTTGCAGGTCTACCCAGACCGTCTAAGAAGTTCATTAGCATGGATATGCACACTAACAATCATGAGTGTTACCTTTTTCACTGCCTAACAAATCCTTTTTGTGCTTCAGAGCCTGCTTCTTTGTGAAAGACCCTTCAACATTGGGTTCTTGCTCTGAACAATACATCATAAGATTGCTGTCAATCAGAAAAAATGGTTACTCGCCATGGGCAACTTCAGGGCCAGAAGGGACTAGAGGAAGGTTAGCACAATGATCAACTCAACATTGGTAATCACACCATACCGTTCAGTGATGATGATTCATTTGGTGTCTTGTTCCCTATCCTCATTGGATTCTGTGCTATATTCTCCTTAGGTTGTGCTGAGTTGGTCGGAAAGGCAGAGTTGGTCAGAGAGGCAGAGTTGTTTGGAGAGGCAGAGTTGTTTGGAGAGGCAGAGTTGTTTGGAGAGGCAGAGTTGGTTGGAGAGGCAGAGTTGGTTGGAGAGGTGGAGTTGGTTGGAGAGGCAAAGTTGGTTGGAGAGGCAAAGTTAGTTGGAGAGGCAAAGTTGGTTGGAGAGGTGGAGATGGTCACTGCAATCTGTGCCAGTCTCTTCTGGAGTTGTGCTGAGTTGGATGGAGCAGCAGACATAGTCATTGCATTCTGCATAAGAATCTCTTTGGGTTGTGCTGAGTTGGATGAGGTGGCAGAGGTAGCCACTGCTGCAACATTTGCTAGAGTCATGAGTGCTGATGCAGTGGTATTTAGTGGTCTATGACTGAAGCCAGTCACTGGAGTGATTGAAGGAGGACAGCTGGCTGGCAGCTGGTTGAATCTCGAAGCTGGTGTGATCATAGGTAGTGACAGTACAGGGTTATATCCATTTGATGGGTGACTTGAGTCTGGCAGACCTGCAGATGAGTCAGATTTCAATGAAGCCTTGGACACCCAGTCTTGCATACCTGTAAGGGTAGATCCCAAACCTTGCTGATCATAACCAGTGTTGAAGCCATGGAACAGATCATCTTGTCCACCATAGTATCCATTCCCATTGTTGTGGAAGCCATTGAACCCGAAGTTGTAACCAGATGCGTTCACTTGCTTGCAATCAGCCAGATTATGTGGACACAAGCCAAATAACCACATACCATTAAAGAAATCGCTGTTGTAATTGGCTTGGATAGTTTGGCCTTGATCTATATCAATATAACTGTCAATAATCAAACCACAAATAGTAGTGTAGAGCACAAACCTTGGGAGTTGGGAAGAAACAGACTGCAAGACCCTCATTCATCTCATTGGACAGCTCTAATGACCCATTGGTGAGCTGTTGCAGATCTCAAGACATTGTGAGAAGCATATCCATATTGTCCTTCCTGGATAGACTACCAATTGGTTGAGTAATTGGTTGAGACATTGGTTGACTGGTTGTCAGGTTGCATGTCAATGCTGGAGAGACTGTGATTTGTGGTTGGAAAGGGTTGATAGATGTGGATGGGATGCCCAAAGCACCTGGTAGAAATGCAAACTAAGTCAGTTTGAGGCTAGAAACAGAGGTAGAAGGTCTTACCATTTACTGCTGTCGTTGTTGAAGAAGACATGGCAGAAGTGGCTGTGGTGAGCTGACTCAGTGTCACCATCTGGCCTGTACCTGGAATAGGATCAACTGCTCCATCGACAGTGCCTCTGGACTGTACCACTCTAGTGTCACAAGTTGCTTTGGCTTATAATACCATGAAGTGAGTCCATTAGGCTTTTGGTGAGATCATTTAACTTACAGAAGAGTTTTCCTGCCCAATCACTGTATAACTCATGAACTGCCAGATATCGCTTTGGATCAAACTTATCAAGTGAAATATTGCACACTGTGTTGGGTACAATGCTAGTAACACTACAAAGTACACAACTAGAGTTCAATGGTATATCATCACATTCAAACCACAACACACCTCTCCACCTCAATCTCCCCAGATACTCTCAGACCCACAAGTACAAGGGTCACAGACACACTGAAGTGCAGTGCCAATGCATCGGCCAAAGCAGGAACCTAAGAATCAACGTGAGTAATACTTAATGCCATTTGGAGAAAAAAAGACTTACATACTACCTGCATAGCCTTGTCCCAACACCTGAAAGCAAGAAAACAGTCAGAACAGTGAATGGACAAGTTAGAGTACAACATACGCTGCATACTTGACAGCACTTGCAGCTGATTCTGTTTGACTTCCATACTCCTTCTGCCACTGATCATATGTGTTCTCAAGCTCCTTCTGCAAATCTTCCTTGAAGCTATTGCTTTAAGATTCATAGACTTCTTGGCTAATATGATTAGCCTCGACAATCCAGGTAGCATTTGGATCAAGCTTCTTCAAGATTGGCCATTGCTTATTGATGACAGGCCAAACTAGTGTCTTGAAATGAACAGACTGAAAGTATTGGAGCTTGGTGAGTCAGTGAGGCTGCTTGAGTGATAATTCAGAGACTTTTGAAAGAATTTTGTTGATGCTGGAGACATCATACTTCTTGCTAAGCCATTGGTTTTGGGCCCATTCTCCCACTTTCTGTAAAGAGATTGCCGAGGCGCATAAGCTACTCATTTTCAATGGCTTGACAATGTTGATGTACCTTATAGATCAAGTTCCAGAATGCCTTCCTATGATCCCTCTCTGCCTCCTGCCCAGCAACTGGGTACAAGTCAATTGGCCTGGGAGTGCAATCATGGCCTGGCTCAGGAAGCTTGTTCTGCTCTACATTAAAGCCAAACTTGTCGATAAAACGTGAGGTAACATGCTCATAATAGGCAACATGGTCAGTGTGAAAGAGTGGCTCTTCCTTGAGGAGTATCTGCTCCTTCAGACCCTGTGCCCAGGACTTGCGGCCACATCCAACTTGCTTGGTAATGCTTGACACATCCCCAGTGCCATTAGACTTGGTCCTACATTGAAGGTGTGTCTTGGTCAGATCAGTACCAGCATAAGAGTGACTGATTGAACTTATTTTCGTGTTGCTTTGATATGAGTCTTCTTGCCCATGACTTGAGGTATGACGGTAGAAGTTATGAAGATTTATAGAATGATCTTTTGTCCTGGACAGATGATAGATCCACAGCGCTTTTACAGTTCTTTTAAATAGTGCTAGGCACTAGAGATATTTGCAAAGCGAGCTGCTCTGGTCTGTTCGCCGTGATTTCTTCTGCATTTCGTATGTGGGAGCAAAGCGGAAACTCATCAATTAAATGCAGGTAGGATAGCAAAAACAGCCCAGGGGAGGATGTGGATCAGTGCTTGCAGTCAGACTAAAGTCTGGCAAATATATTCTGACCTTTTCATTTGTGGAAGCACCATGTCAGTTGGTGCTGCAAGGTGAAACTTCTCACCCCTTCTTTCCTGTGTGTAATGCAGTTGATCATTTGCTTCTAGATGGTCCTTTTCAAGTTCCTCTTCGTGTTCAGATTTGTTCACAGAACTGTTCAGTCTACTTTCTTGTGTCAATCTAGTGTGGCGCTAACTCATTTCTGTAAATTTCTACCTTATCCCTCTCTCATTCCCTTTATAGGTTTCCATGGCACATGTGAGAGTCATGGTAGCAGCAAAATATACTTAATACACATCCGCACACATAATTCGACCCTTATGTTTGAGGAACACTCTGACTTTAGCTGCCATTCTGACTCTTTCATTTTTGGCATGATCTGACTAGATAGTCTAATCTACTCAGCCTTCCAATATACTGCTATTCTGCTTGGTTTGCTCCCAGTGGCTATTGAACAGTTTAGGCTAAATGTTGGAAGTATCTTGCTTGCAAATGTATTACACCCTATATTCATATACAGAAACTTATTCTCTATGTGTCTTTATGAAGCCAAACACAATCAATCTCATCTACTATATGTGTAATGTCTGCTTCAATATCATAATGTGGGGCCTGCAGCTTGCACAAGCAGAATGTTCAACCAAGAGACAAGTCATGGTCAATAGACTTGATATATGATGGAGGCATTACTTGATGCATGTGTTCAGCTGCTGCTGTGATGCTCATGAACCCCAGGAAATGATCTGCCTCAAAGGCATCATTGGCAAGAATTCTGAGAGACCTCCCACTGTATTCTTCCTGTGTAATAGAAGTGGTGAAGATCTCCCATAGACATATATCATCTAGTCTTCCAGTGACTTGCAGTGCTTTAACTGCCAGATGGTAGATCGCCTTCCTGAGTTGCTATGAGGCCATCAATCCAGGCATGACCTGTTACACTGGGTAAAGGACTGACCTCTTTTCATAGTACTTCTTTGTGTTCATTCAGGACATTATTACAGGCTTCAGGCCATTCATGACAGAATTGCACATAGATGTAGTTGATTCCTGCCACAGGTCGCCAGTTCCATGCAAACTCATAAAGGTCAATGAAGAGCAGCTTGTCCAACCAAGCTATGTGATGACAGCTGAGTGGCCTAACATGTCCTGGCTTCTGTACTTGGTGGCCCTAGGTAACTGAGAAATCAATTAATAAACATAATAGGTAATGATGTAGAGAATGCGGCATACAGGGATGCTCTTAGACACACTACCACTTGCTTTGGTTGATTTCCTTCCAGTCTAGCTGGTATTTGAGTCTAAACAACTTGAGATGGTATTTGTCTACTTTACCTTGCAACCTGAGCTGACAGTACACTATGCAAGACAGGTTTCAGCTAGAGTGTGTTTAACTGTGCTGGAAATGTACAGTTGTGGACAATCAAAGCCAACCAAGTTGACTGTAAGCGAACTAGAGTTTTTTGGGCCAAAATAATATCAGGACCAAACTCAGAGAGGCTGAAAACGTCGAAAAAACCACCTCTGAAGTTTTTCCCATGGGTTTTTCATGGATGCCAAAATTTTTGGTATTTTCAATGACTATCTAACAGGGTATCTATGAGTTCAGAACTGCCTCGAGCACCATGTAAGCTGATGCCGATACAGTACGGTGTCCACGCTGCTTCTTGACAGCCCAAGCCGCTGCCTTTCCAGTCAAGCCCTTCCGGTAAGCATCCATAAACCGCCATGACTGATTGACAAATCTCCGTATGACCTCTGTTGGACAAGCATCCAGGCACTCAAGCATGGCATCCTTGGCCTCTTGGAAGTTCTTCTTAGGGATTTCCTGGTAACGGTACTTGACCCAGCCCCAGTACTAGTAAATAATAATAATATCAGTAATAATATGCAGCTTTATGAGATGACTCACCATTTCTATTGGGTTCAGTTCACAGTGGAACTTTGGTAAAAAGATACAATAATGTCCTGCCTGCTCAATCTTGATTTCTAGAAGTGATTTTTGATTCGTAAAGTCATCTTGTTTACTGAGTAGTCGTGCCATGCAACAATTTTCATTCTCAAAAGGACAGACTGGCTTGCATTTAGCACGCATCTTCTTGACATTGAATCCCTGTTCTTCAAGTACCTGCTGCAGTCTCTTAGCTTTCCCAGTTTCCATCGTCATCTTCTGTGCCTTCCCACGAAATCGGGGATCAGGGTTAGAGTCTGGAATAATGGTGTCTTTCTGTTTTCGCTGCGCACCGCCATTTGACTTGTTCATGTCGAATGCACGAAGGGCATCTGGTCCCAAGGCAGCATGAGCAGAGGACTGGTCAAAGACAAATAATGCCTGACAGTCTGGGTGTGCCTCCTCAAATACTTTAATTGCCTTGTCAATCTGCTTCAGCAGCTGTTCGTGATCCCACCATGCATCTCCATTAGACCCCAGATCACCGTGTCTCTCAGCCAATTCAATAAGGTCCTTCTCTGCAGAGATGTCTTTGAGATCCGAATCAACATTCTCGCTGTCAACTTGTGCCTTCTTGATGCACCCTTCATCATCAGTTGAAACTGGGAAGAAAGGCCTCTTTTGATTGCGCAAACCACTGATATTGCATCCCCTGTGCTTTTTCTTCACTAGTCGTCCACCCTTGTTCTTGCCTTTGGACATGAGTTCGAAGAGAGCAGGAATTTTAGGCTCAATTATGTAATGAATGACTTGATAGAATTCTACGATATTTGGGGATCAAATTCTACTTTACAAAAAGAGTCGATAGGAATATTTTCAGGTTTTTAGCGATTTTTTTATCTGGATGCTAAAATTTTGGCCTTCAACAAACCTTATACGTGACTTTCCGGGCAAACAGCTTGTAGGATTTCCTTCAAAATTGGTGCAGAACATGTCCTTGATGAGTTCGTTCAATTGCATGCATCATCAGAGTGTGAAAAAGGTGTCCCCAAAACTTGGTTGGCTTTGATTGTCCGTGACTGTACCTGGGTGCACAAAATAGGAGAGAAAGATGACTGGGATCTCAAATTGTGATGACTTTGGAGAGAGTGGGAGCACAGAACTCGATCACTTGGAGGGACTGATATTGGCATGGGGAAAGGTACGACAGTAGGAAATGAGTCTGCATCTAGATGATTATATATGTGTTAGTCTTTTTTGAATTGAAATAGGGAGTAGACATATTGAATTAGTGTGGTTGAACACAAATGACTGTGACATAGCTGAGCAGATCCTGATCCTTTGGTATCACCCTCACGATTGAAGTTTTGAACTTGAGGTGAAGACATTGAATGATCTAGGCCAACTACAACAAGCTATTATTTCTGGTACATGAACTTTCTCCTTTCCCAAGCAGAAATCAGTTCCTCAATACCAAGCATGTCATGGCAAATCATATTGCTAAGATTGGAGATGTAGTCTGTTTGGACTTGATCATTGAGCTCTTTGACACAACTATAAGCCTCATTATCGGTACCAAAGGCTCTATAGACCATTGAGTAAAGGTGGCCACTGCTTTCCGATATCCTTTCAAAGCCATTGTAAATCTCCGGAAGAATTGCCTCTGACTCCATACCAGCCAGCATGTTTTTTCTGGTGGCACTGTGCTTTTGATAAACAGCATTGAGAAACTCTTGATAGGTAGTAGCTCCATACTTCTGATGATAGGCTTCAATTCTTGACTCGATTCTTTGAAGTTTATGTAGCCAGATTGGCTCCATGCTAGAGAAGCTGGTATCAGTAATGAGAGCAATGTAAACGGTATTGGCACACACCTTTTGCCTGATTTATCATCTTGTCTTTCTTCTTGATCTCCTCTAGCTTCTTGAATGGTTGTGGAGTTACTTAATTCCTAGTATATGAGAGACAGAGAGCTGCCCAGCAAAATCATATCACGCATGAAATTGGCTTATTGTCTCCCATGCTTCAGACATAACCCCTCCTGTTGATGCGATGTCACCTAAGAGTAGTAAGAGTGATGCTTTCAGAAGGTAAAGCAGGTAGCCCCTATGGTGACTTACTCTATCTTCCGCCATTTGCTGATTTTGGCCTTGTGTCTGTTTGGCAAGAAATATCTCTCAGATGATCTACTTTGTTAAATCAGGATATCACTTACTTTTCATATGATTTTGCACTCTTCAGGCAGTTGGCAGCCTGTTTTTCCTCCTTGGTGTTATACAGTCTGACCCAAGGCACAAGAGTTAAGAGCAAGATCAGCGGAGCACGTGCATGAAGCTGACATCTTCAGTTGTGGTGTCTGACCTTTTCATTTGGCCACATACTGGCTCCATAAGTATAATTATTGTTCATTCCAATACTAGAAATCTGGCTGTAAAAATTCTTCACAGGTAAATGGGCATATGAGTGATAGAGAACAAGAATTAGTTTGAGTGCCTAGTGCCTGACCAGTGCTCGGTGCACACCTCTGAGTCAGTAATGCAGTGTGAGATTACTGCCGTGGTCCTTTTTAGGCATAGGGAAAGAGGTTCAAAAGGTAGAATAGCAGAAACACTGTAGAATTACAAGCTATATACACAGAAAGCCCTGCATCTCATTGAACCCCAGTAGCCACATTTCTCCCTTCATTAGTAAACACCCAACTTCTGCAAAATCGAGTGATGAAAACTATGCATCAAATGCATAGCATTCTGAGAACCAGTCACCACATCACTCTTATTGTCAGCAAATACAAAGCTGCTTGATCATAGTGCATACAATTGAGACTCTTCAGTGTTGTGGAGCACATGATATGTTTGTCTGGCAACAATTTCATTTCAAATATATGTAGTGGATACACTACTATTACAATAGTCCTGTACCTAGGGCGTCAACCAACCAAGACCAGGCCCGAGGGGAAGATAGTGGGTGCTAGGAGCACTCAAAACCCACGTATGGTCTGGGTACTCAACATCAAATGCTTTGCGGGCCTGTTCTTTATTGGGATACCAATGGTAGTAGGCAAATGGAATACTTTCGCACACTTCACATGCAAGCTGTCTGGAAGCACATTTTAGCATCTGAGTCGGGGGTTGGAGTGTTTATGCTTACCTGCCACGAACCCAACCAACATGAAGGCCCTTTGTTACCACATACCAGTGCTGATCTTCAGAGGGAAGTTGCATTGGAGTCTTGCAGTTTAGGCATTTAAGCTCTTGGATGGAACCACCAGTACTCAGATTAGGCTGAGCAATAGAGGTTAATCCAGGCAGAACTGGATGACCTCTATAGTTACGGGGTAACTCAGGAGCAATAGCAACACCTATGGTGAATCAAATTAGGCAACTTAGGAAACAACAATAAAGGGTACTCACTTGATGTTGTGAAACTCAATCCTGAAGGAACTGGGTGGGCACCAGGGGCAGAAAGGGAAGTACCTTTCGGGAACATTAGTTTCAATACATGTAGATACAAACAAACAAGGTAGTGCTCACCTGCATTTAATTGAAAACCGGACCGATCTGGGTGTCAGAGGAGGCAGAGGTTGAGGCTGTGATGCATACCACTCCTAGTAGTGCCTTGCGGCATGTGTGCTATTAACATCATTGAGTAAGCCAGGTCTACTGTCCAGCTATTACTAAAACTTACCATTGACCATATCCACAACGTCTTGCAACAATTGCAGAGTGTTGGGTGAGATGAGTGGGTCTTGGGACGAAGAGCGACCTGCTATTAAACATGACATGGCTATCCAATAGCAACAATGCAAACTTACTAATGTGTTGAAGTAGCTGCCAAAGGATGGCCTTGAGCAGATCATTGGGGTCTTCAATCTTGGTGCAAGAGGTCTGAGTCATTGTTGAGGGTGGGAAGAAGCAGGGAGGAAATGATTGGAAGTGGCATGGTTTATATGGCAGGCAGAGGGTTGTAATTCAATGTAACTAGTGGCTGGCTGAATTTGATTGCAGAATCAGCCAATGGTGTTATTTGAGCAAGGAAACAGACAAATGTGGAGAGTCATAATTCAATCTTGCTAGTCACTGGCTGAAATTCAGTTGCAGAGTAAGCTAATAGTGTCACTAGAACAGAAGAAAAGAGACATACATGATCACATCTTGCTCTCTCAATATCAACACTGGGGTCACGGCATAGCAATGAAGATACCTAAGTCATTGTTGTTCATGAAAGAAAAAGCATTATGTCACAAGTGTGACAAGGACATGCCTTGATAAAGGCTGATCCCACGGTCCAACAGATTGCTGCATCTTCTACTTCCACTATGCTCAAAGCAGAACAGAGTCATATGGTTAAGACAAATGAGATCAAGCCAGCTCAATTCAAGCATATGTTGTCTTTGAATCGTTGACTAAAGCAAACTGTGATTGCTGTTGATTCTATCGTATTGAGTGCTTCCTCAGAATCTAATATCCCCGAAGAGCCCAGACTATTGTTTGCTGACGATCCATCTGGATACAGCCAGTATTCTCAGCATGACTCAGAGCAACCTTTGCATAGAGATACTATGATCTCAGAGCCTGTTGGTGAAGAACCCGGGTGGCTTAAAGTCAGAAGGAAGGAAAAGGCTAAGTGTTATTTGGACTCAGTGTGTCTGAGCCCATTGTTTGAAACATGGCCGTTACTCATTTTATTATGCTAGGATGCTCCCATTCTAAGCTGGAAAGACGAGCATTGTCACAATTACCTTGATGCTGTCCTTGCCATGGAGAGAAGAGGTTGAATGTTCAATGGCACCTGTTCCACTCCAAACTGCCATTCAGTGGAAGTCAATTACCAGCATCTTGACTGTGTCTTGCCTGCGATGTACTGCAAGGAATGCATGCTCATGATGCACAGACATTGTCCTTTGCACAGAGTACAAGTAAGTGTCCCAACCACTATGTAGTTGTGGTCGAATATTTACTGCCATGTGATGAACACTAGGAATGGAAGAATGACTTCTTTCATACTGCATCCCTTAGAGAAATGGGAATACGAGTTCAATTGGGACATCTGGCAGGATCATTTTGTGGTACACCCAAAGCAGAGGAGTGTGAGTTTGTAGTTTTGTCGTCAAGCGGGATCCATATTGTGTTTCTCATGTTTTGTGAATGTCCCAGTGCAAAAGGTAATTCACTATGTCTAATCAAATGTGTCTATTCTGAAACGATTTCAGCTCACCATATTCAGCTCCTTGAGACAGGCTGGTGGCCATCATCATACAAATATCCCCAAATGGCTGCAATGTTTGAAGTTATGCGTCAATTCCAGATTCTTAACCTGCAAGGGCATATACCTGCCACTGACTTCTATTGCTCTCTCGAGCAGATGTCTGATGGAATGGGTCTTAACAAGGATATCCTGGTATATTACTTCATTAAAATATTCATTACAATTGATCTGACATAGCATACTCCAATCAGGATAGCTAATGTGCCCAATTTTGGGCTAGACACGAAATTGTGCACTTTTCGCATCCAATACTAGAAAAAGAGCCCAGAAGTACATGTGATATTCACATGACTTGCTGACCCACAAGCTCTAATACGGCACCTAAACTTTAAGCGCCAGGTCTAATAAGTCTAATAATTGACACTGTAACACAATCTAGAGGAGGTTAGTAGTCTATACTAGCTCCCTACATTATAGTGAAGCATTGCTGTGAGGGTCCTTGGTCAATAAAACGGGCCAGAAACCACTAATTCTGAATGCAAAGGAATAGATATCAGTGGGATCCACAGTCTAAGTGCACTAGATTGTTTGTTTTGTGATCACATTGCAGAATAATGCGTCAATAGACTTAAAACCTAATTATTACTATTGATAACTAGTATATGGTTGGAACTTGTTCCTATGCAGAGCTTCGAAGACACTCATGCAGATATGACAGCCTTTCAAGGTGTATGTGGGACAACTGATAGGCAGTGAGTATGCCGGAAATTGTGAATGACTAGCAAGATTGTATGCAGGACAGGAGGAGATTGAATATGGCAGATGTCTAGACCGTGACATCTACCAATCCAATGGTAGAAAGCAGCTACACGGAAGTGAACTGGTGGAAGGGGAAACATACCTGCATATACAGCCAGTCCAGAACCCATGGCTACATGGAAGTAGCTATGTGGAAGGATTGTATGACCCAGCGACACTCCACACAGGGTCCAAAACCCAATAAATCGACCATTTGGTCACCAAATATACCCAATATACCTAATTGCTACACAGAATCAAACTTTTAGGCACGAACACATACAATTTATACCATAAACTAAAACATGCTCATTTTATCTTTTATTTTGTTATTTCCAATTATTATTCTGTATATAAAGAGCTATACTTGTAGATACAGGCTCAAGGACCGACTGGTACTTGCACCTTATAGCTCTGCATATCAATTTAGACCTCCATGCAGCTTCTTAGACCAAGTCTTTATGCACTTGCCAGTCAGCCACTTCTAGTAGAGCCAAGATTTATATATACATATTTCTTGCCTCACTGTATACAATCTGATAACCAATCAGTAAACCACTCATGTTTAAAACCTACACTTTGTGACCCTTGAGTGCAATACTTGAGTCATCTCAACTAGAGTCTTTAGACTCTGCAATCTAAGCCAGCCAATTGCAGATATAAAGGGTTCTATCCTCTTTCTCACCCCGAATCACTTGAGATAGACTCAGTCTTGTAGCAGACTTGTACAGTGCTTTCTCACTTATAGAAGCCTCTATTGTGGGTTTTGGTGTGTGTTTTGTGTGTGTGGGTTTTGTAGCTGTGTTTAGTTGCAGAAGCCCTGTTTAGAGAGCTTTTAGAAGTGAAGATAGCATGTAGCTGTCTTTTAAAGAAGATAGAGTTCCTGCCTCTTCATTTGGAGCCCACTGCAAGGGGTGGATTTTCAATTGAAAAGCTTACAAAACTGATCATAACAACTTGATTCACAATCTATCAATTGTGGATTGTTCTGGTTGCAGCTCAAACATGAGCAAGTAACCTATGCAGCATAAAAGCCTTTATAAAACTGAAAACTAATTGAAAGATTCCTGTTACCAGGCAAGTGAGAGCAGATGCATGGAGTCCATCTCCTTTACTGCAGCTCAGACACAACACTTGAGAGGTTGTCTGTCAGAGCAGGGAACTAGTAGATAGACAAGGACCTACAGTGAGTCAAAGGTCCATGGCCAATTCAACTGAAGTTGAAAGAGGTCATAATCCACAAGCAAACTGTGGCGTCCTAAGGACAACTCCTTCACAGCACGTGTATCGTTCCAAGTCTAGAACACCCAACTCTGAAGAAGGCAGCACAGTTGCCGACAATGTGTCAGAACTCTCTGGTCTAGAAGAGGATCTTCGATTAGAGAGGTTTTCATTCAATGATTTTATTAGATTGTTTGGTCAACACTACAGTCCTGAAAGGGATTCAGATACTGAAGTAGTGGAAACACTACTTGCAAACTTAACCTTATGCCTAGACGTTTCACAAGAACATCTTGAAAACAATTTTAATTTTGATCAAAACCCTGAACCTAACCAAAACCCTATAAACTGTCAAAACAATAAAATGGCTGATTCTGGAAACAGTGGCATTGCTAGGAACACCATGGCTCAAGTAAAGGCCATGTTAAACAACAGTAGCCTGCCCAAGAAGACTAAGACCACCCCATCTTGGAAGTGTGAAGAACCAAGTTAGTACTGTGGCTAGATGATCTAGATGCAATTTTTGAAACAGCCAATATTACAAACGGTTGGGTGAAGATTCAGAAAGCGCTAGAATGGATGGAATACACCACCAAAAATGAAATGTCCAGACTAGAGTTGGCAAAGAAGTCCCACTTAGAAGCCAATTGGGAGGAGTTTAAAAAAGATTTAACTGCTTGCTTCCCCAAAGCAGTGGCAGACTATGAAGGATCTAGAGACAAGTTGGAAAGAATAGTCTTGAAATATAAACTCATTCCCATGGACGGGTTGAATAAAGCTCTTGCATTCAACAGGGCTTTTAAGATTGAGGTACAGAAGCTGTTATCAGCAAAACCAAACCCATTGATCTCCAACGCAGAAGCAGTCAAGTTATATGTGACAGCTTTTGAAAAGAGGCTAATGCGTAAAGCTTTGAGCGAGGCAAGAAGAGTGTGCGTGCCAGATCTACAGGGACAAAGGAGAGATGATGTGTTCAAACTAGATGAATTAATACAAGCTGTCAAGTCTGTTATGTATGCTGGAGCAGTCTTGTATATGTCGGAAGATGAGGAGTTTGAGACAGCTCCATGGAACAACAAATGCAGATGACAAGTCTTCAATCCAAAAGGTGTGATAAACACAGCACCCACAGTAGGACCAATTCTGCCACAGCATGTAGTCAAACAGGACATGAACAACTGTCAGTTCCAGCAGGACCTAGTGAAAAGAGGTATCTTAGTAACTAGACCAGGCATGTGGGGCTTTGTATTCAAGGATGGCTCTTATGTCCCAAAAGGAGACGAAAAAGAAACTCAAAAGGAAAAGATGCTGAAATACATTAACAAGCGAGGATGGGAATTTCCAATAGCTTCGGTCCATATGCAGTTTGCTACTGAAGAAGAAGATGAGTTCACAGACAGATATGAAGATATGAAACAAGGAGCTGGAGACCCTGGCAAAGACTACGCAGTGCTAAGACAGCAAGGTGAAGCACAAGGAGAACACATCAAGAAGCTAGAGGAGACAGTACAATACTTGATCTCCAAGCTCAATAGTATGGAAGCTACAGCGAGGTTGGGAAACTAGAGAGTNTTGCAAACTTAACCTTATGCCTAGACGTTTCACAAGAACATCTTGAAAACAATTTTAATTTTGATCAAAACCCTGAACCTAACCAAAACCCTATAAACTGTCAAAACAATAAAATGGCTGATTCTGGAAACAGTGGCATTGCTAGGAACACCATGGCTCAAGTAAAGGCCATGTTAAACAACAGTAGCCTGCCCAAGAAGACTAAGACCACCCCATCTTGGAAGTGTGAAGAACCAAGTTAGTACTGTGGCTAGATGATCTAGATGCAATTTTTGAAACAGCCAATATTACAAACGGTTGGGTGAAGATTCAGAAAGCGCTAGAATGGATGGAATACACCACCAAAAATGAAATGTCCAGACTAGAGTTGGCAAAGAAGTCCCACTTAGAAGCCAATTGGGAGGAGTTTAAAAAAGATTTAACTGCTTGCTTCCCCAAAGCAGTGGCAGACTATGAAGGATCTAGAGACAAGTTGGAAAGAATAGTCTTGAAATATAAACTCATTCCCATGGACGGGTTGAATAAAGCTCTTGCATTCAACAGGGCTTTTAAGATTGAGGTACAGAAGCTGTTATCAGCAAAACCAAACCCATTGATCTCCAACGCAGAAGCAGTCAAGTTATATGTGACAGCTTTTGAAAAGAGGCTAATGCGTAAAGCTTTGAGCGAGGCAAGAAGAGTGTGCGTGCCAGATCTACAGGGACAAAGGAGAGATGATGTGTTCAAACTAGATGAATTAATACAAGCTGTCAAGTCTGTTATGTATGCTGGAGCAGTCTTGTATATGTCGGAAGATGAGGAGTTTGAGACAGCTCCATGGAACAACAAATGCAGATGACAAGTCTTCAATCCAAAAGGTGTGATAAACACAGCACCCACAGTAGGACCAATTCTGCCACAGCATGTAGTCAAACAGGACATGAACAACTGTCAGTTCCAGCAGGACCTAGTGAAAAGAGGTATCTTAGTAACTAGACCAGGCATGTGGGGCTTTGTATTCAAGGATGGCTCTTATGTCCCAAAAGGAGACGAAAAAGAAACTCAAAAGGAAAAGATGCTGAAATACATTAACAAGCGAGGATGGGAATTTCCAATAGCTTCGGTCCATATGCAGTTTGCTACTGAAGAAGAAGATGAGTTCACAGACAGATATGAAGATATGAAACAAGGAGCTGGAGACCCTGGCAAAGACTACGCAGTGCTAAGACAGCAAGGTGAAGCACAAGGAGAACACATCAAGAAGCTAGAGGAGACAGTACAATACTTGATCTCCAAGCTCAATAGTATGGAAGCTACAGCGAGGTTGGGAAACTAGAGAGTCCGAGGAATGGGTGTGGGTCAGCACAGCCTACAGTTGCAGCAAAAAGTAATGCAATTCCATATTGGGAAATTGGTTCCCATCTGCCTAGGAGTGAGATTCATCCCAGAAAAAGTCTGACACAGATTGATTTCCATGTGGTTTTTTTAACTGTTTTGGGAAGCTGAGGCTCAGAATGTATGAACTCATTTGAAAAATGAGAAAAATGGACAATTGTATTAAAAGTCTTTGTCGAACTTCCAGTGATTTTGGCAGGTGTGAGAATGATTTACTATTTTTGGGATTGCATTACTTTTTGCCATGACTGTATAGCAGTGGCAAACACCCAAGAGGAACAAGAACGACCTGCTACATGTACCAATACCTGGAGCAAGAAGAATAAAAGCATACCTACAAATGAAGAAAATATTAAACAAAAGAAAAATACTAAAGAAGATAGTGTGAACTATGCTTTAAATACCAAAACTCCTGCAGCAAAAGCAGTACCAGTGGTAGAGATACCTAGCCTCTCCACGGCCGAGAAGAAGAAATATGTTGCTCCTCATAGGAGAGAAAAGCAAGTAAAGAATAGCGATCACAGCAGCAAACACAGTCCAAAGAAAGCTGATGAGACAGAAGAGTCAAAAAGAGATGTATGCAGGACACAAGAAGATGGTGAAGCAAGGAGAGCTTTGAGTGGTGTGAAACCAATAGACACTGTGCCGTTTAAGCCACCTCCACCAGCTAGCAAGTTCCCAGAAGAGCATATATCAAATAAGCCTAAACCTGTTCAGCAAAAAGAGGATAATTCAAATAGGCGACCTCTAGACGGCAGTCTTTATTTGAACCTGGAGGATGTGATAGCAGCTCGAATTGCTAAAGAGACTCTTAACATGCCGTTGGGAGATCTTTGCACTTTACAACCCAAACTAATCAAAGCACTGGATAGACAAACTAAGAATCAAGTATTAGCCATGTCTAAATTAAAAGGAAGTGTGGAATCTGATCAGACAAAGCATCTGTCGGAAGAAGCTGTGTTATTGGCCATAGAGGAAGTAAAAGAAGTATTTGTCAATATTGACGAAATACATACTTTGGAAATGTTCAAAGTTTCAGTCGAAGAAGTAAGTTTTTCGCAAAAAACACTGACAACTGTCAGAAACTGTTTTACAAAAAAGACCGATAACTAGACCGACAACTTTTTTCTTAGAAAAGAGACACATTTTAGTGACCATGTGAGAATACTTTAAAAGCATTATGTAAGCTATATATATTTCAACTTGCCTTAGCTGGGGCTATATAATGGTACTAAAAATAATGTTATCTGACATTATTTGATATAGTAATGCTGTAATATGCACTACTAGATACATACTGGACTATATTGGAGCATGCTGGAGAGGCTGTCATATAGGTAATTTGGATCAGTATGTTCTGTTATATTATAGAATGCCTTTCCTGTGATTTTGAAAGCATAATTATGTTAAAAGTAGCACAATAAATAGGTAAACAACCTGTATGTGCAGGATATAGTATTGATACTATTCATATGAATTTTCCTGATGACCAATCTTTCACCTTTATAGTCTTATATACTTATAAAGCCCATTCCTACTCTGNAGTATCAATACTATATCCTGCACATACAGGTTGTTTACCTATTTATTGTGCTACTTTTAACATAATTATGCTTTCAAAATCACAGGAAAGGCATTCTATAATATAACAGAACATACTGATCCAAATTACCTATATGACAGCCTCTCCAGCATGCTCCAATATAGTCCAGTATGTATCTAGTAGTGCATATTACAGCATTACTATATCAAATAATGTCAGATAACATTATTTTTAGTACCATTATATAGCCCCAGCTAAGGCAAGTTGAAATATATATAGCTTACATAATGCTTTTAAACTATTCTCACATGGTCACTAAAATGTGCCTCTTTTCTAAGAAAAAAGTTGTCGGTCTAGTTATTGGTCTTTTTTATAAAACAGTTTCTGACAGTTGTCAGTGTTTTTTGCCAAAACCTTACTTCTTCAACTGCAATATCAGAGGGAGAGGGTAGGCGTTCTTTATGGTTCCTTTGTTTAACTCTCGATAGTCTTGGGTGGGTCTCAACGCTCCTTTCTCTTTTTTTGCAACAAAGAAGAATGGGGAAGCCATCAGAGATTTGGACTTTCAGATGTAACCTTTTCGTAAGTTCTCCTCTAGGAACTTGTCCTGTTCCTTCTGTTCAGCTGGGCTTAACGGGTAGAGTTTGCAATTTCGGGGTACAAAGTCTGATTTCAGTTCGATGGCATGGTTGTAAGACTAGGAGGGTGGAAACTGCTCTGCTTTCCTCTTTTCAAAGTGGTCTTGATATCCTTGGAGATAAGAAGGGATTAATTCATCTATCTCCTTCTTAACTTCTTGTTGCTAATGTGCTAGCTTCTGCAATGCCATGATCTTTGCTCCAATCAACACCTCTGCAGGAGTGCGATCGAGAATGCCGGTGAACCTTCTGATCCGTATTTTCCTTTTCAGCAAGAACTGTACTTCTCCAATCTCCCAGTCAATCTGGGGGTTATGATAACGAAGCCAGGAGAGTCCCAAGATGATGCTTTCATCCCCAATCCCTGATATTATAAAGTTCTCTCTGAATTCTTTTCCTGCTATCTTGAATTCAAGTTCCACCATGTGAGATATCCAGGCAGTTTTGTTTGGTGTTCCATCTACGTTGAATACTTTGATCTTTTCAGGGAGTTGAATCCATTTCTTCTCTAGTTTCCTTGCTAGAGCCGTACTAATGAACCTTCCTCCAGCTCCTGAATCTAATAGAGCTTGTGTTTTGATGATTTCAGTTCCCACTTTGTACTGAACAGGAATGTGCATAGAATTTCGGTCCATTCTAGCTAGTACAAAGTGTGAAATGATTACAGGCAGTGGAGACATCGTCCTCTTCCGCCGTTTTAAAAACCCTCCAGTTCCATAAGATCTATCAACGAGTTCTTTTCTTCTTCCGGCTGGTCGTTCACCAGCGCTTTAATCTTGGCATACTGTTCCTCTTTAGTCAGTTTCTTCAGCTCTTCTCTTTTCTTCTCATCCTTCTTCGGATTGTCCAGGCAGTCTCTGATCCAGTGACCCCCTTGGCCACAGCGGAAACATAATCCCTTTGCCATGTACTCTTTTCAGTCTATCTCCGAAATCTGTTTGATGGCAACTTCTCCCTTCTTTCGGAAGTTTCATTTCAATGTTCTTCCATTATCTTCATCCCACGTCTTCCCATATTCCAAGGCCTATTTATAACTCTCATCAAAGAGGATTGCAGCATTCATCCAGTCCTTGATGTTGGTGGGCGTTCCTTCAGGTTGAGTCATGATGTTTAGAACCAGACTCTTAGGTAGTCCTCTTTTGAATGCTACAATCTGTGCTGCATTGTTATACCCAGTCTGTTTGGCCAGATAGGAAAACTGGTAGGTGTACTCGTCTGCTCTTTCCTTCATCTTCAGGTCCCGAAGCTTCATCTGGGCTTCTAAAGCAGTGTCAAGGGGTTTGAAGGATGTTTTAAAATCTTCTACAAAGTCTACTCATGAGACCTTTTCTGCTTCTGGGTCGAATGCGAGTAAAAGATCTGTCTTGTTGTTCTTACAAAATTCTCCTGGACTATCAGTCATGTAAGAAAGGAGGAAGAGTTTCTTCGATCGATCTGTAGTAAACACTTTGGAGTTAAGAGCAATGTACAGCAGTACCTCTCTAAGGAACTTTTTCGCATCTTTTCAATATCCCTCAAAAGCTCTCGGTAACACTGCTTTAATCTCCTTTTCAGCCGTTACCATCTGCACCAGTATGGTAGCACTAATCACTGCTTCTTCAGGTTCTACCTTGGGCTTGCTTCCTGAGGGTTTCTTGTCTTCCAACATTTCTTCGATCTGAGGTTGTTTAGTCAATCTGAGGCTGTTCTTTAATGTGTGTAAGAGGCGTTGAAAGGGGTCCGATTCCTCTGCTGAGGTCGAGGAGGTATTCGATATATCGAGTTCGGGCTTCTTCGGTGTAGAAGGAAACATTTCTTCTTTGGATCTGATCTCCCCTAAGCCAGTCGTGATGGATAACAGAGTCAAGGTTCTCCTTGTTTCGAGGTGCTCTTCTGGTGTCTCTGTTGGTACTGGATTCGTTGGCAATGGCAACAGTGAGGGGGTCAATAATTCTCTGTGTGATGCCTGGGTTAATGGTGGGATCACTCGTCCACCTGGATTCGATATGGATTGGGTTTGTAACCCACACTAGTGCTCTTCTGCCTCTGTGATGTCCTTCTTGATCTGGAATTCCGTCCGTGGTGGCATCTTGTTCTCCTAGATGATGCCTAAACCTCAATAGGTCAGCAATTGATCAGCTTGACCTTGTGTTACGTTACTTGCGCAGCAACATCAACTCAACTACTTATGAAAGGCAGAACCCTTCGCAAGCAGCTTCTCAAGTTCAAGTTAGAGTTCATTTAGCGGATGCTAAAGTTCAGAGGTCCTTCAATCAAGGTGTTGACACAAGTTTAGATTAACTAGGTCAAGCTGAGGACTTAGAGTCCTAGCTTGAGCACTTAAATATGTTACAACTCATCAGGTAATCTACATTGTCTAATTGTTCAATGATCACAGTGATGAAGTAATAAATACCGACGAAGTCAGGATATGACACACATTCTGATAAGAAGAGGGAGGCTAGGAAGGTGTAATAAGTCTGATGTAGTAAGAAGCATAGACGTAGGAAGGAAAAGGGAGCTAGGAAGGTGTATGTGTCTGATCAGAATAAGAAGCATAGTAACAGGGTAGAGAAAACATAACAGTTCCTCATCTTCAGTGCTATTTCCACTGCTTTTCCCAGCCCACTGTTGAATATCTTCCTTATGTTCTTCCCATCCCCAATTTCTATGCTATTCTCTTCATAGTCATGCACTGCCTTGAATTGCTCCAGTAGTGGCTTTCCAAACAGTACTCTCCAACTCCCTCCACTATCAAACACCTCAAACATCCCTGTCACTTCAACCTCTTTGATTCGCACTTTTCCTGTCCAACTTGCCACTCCCGGTACCACTGCTCTGTTTGCAACTCAAAACCACTTTGTTGATGGTCCCCAACCACCAATCTTATCTTTCATTTCTTTGTACACCACCTTATTGATGGCTGGTACCATTGCACCATTGTCTACTGATGCCCTTACAGTAGTCGTTCATTCATCATTGTCAACCAATTTGAAGTCTATTTTGAATGGTTTGCTTACACAGCTCGGGACTTGTACTGTTCAGATGTCTATGATTTCAATGGCATTGATTGACATCGAAGTCTGTACATCTGTGCAATTAGTCAAGAAAATGTCCCTTGTTGGAGTCATATGGGTGCTGTCTAGTCCGTTGACCCTTCCTCTTTTCTCAAGCCCAACATGAAGCCTTTGAGTCTCTGACCCCCTTCGACTCCTACTGCATTCACCGATACTGCCCCCAACCTATTCACACCCAATTCTCTCTGCACAAATGCTCTCCATGCTCTTTCCTTTGTTCCGATTCTTGAGGTTAATGTGCACATCATCCCTGGCCCATGACTCTTGTGCCCACATGTAAAGCATTCCCCCAAACCTGGTGGAAGTGTACCAGGTGCATATGGGAAGATCATGTTCTTGTTGAAATGAGTGTTACCCCATTTCATTCTGAAGGCCGACATGTTGTTAAGATATGCTGCTACACCCTCTTGGGTGCTTGGGTGTTGTTTGTATGCTGCAATGCTAGCATGTAGAGTGGTTTTCTGGGCATCATTGAGGATGGGTGGTTGTCGTGGATGATTGTAATTGAGGTTTCCTTGGCCTCCTCCAGTGGAAGAGAAGACTGTGGAGTCGTTGGATTTGTGCAGTGTCCTTGTGGTTCCTTGTCGACCCATGTTTGGAGCTGTTGGGTTTATTGATGTGGCTGCAAGTGATCTGCCTAACCTCTTGCTCAGTGTCTCTATGTGCTTTTCAATAGCCTGAATGCGATCCTCCACTGCCTTTTCCTCTTTGATGTATTTCTTGCTGATATCGGAGATGGATTTAGTGAACTCTGTCCAGTCTTTGGCATTATCTGACACCTTGGACTTAATGATGCATGGTAGCTTCTCGTAGACACCAACTATGTCTGACGACATGTTGGCTATTCCAGCTGCCTTAGCCACGTCAAGTAGCTGCCTGGCAAAGCATATGTGTGTCCATTTCCATGATGCCTCATGCCTCTTCCCCAACTCATCTACTGATATTGTCAATTCCAACAGCTCTCTTCTCTTCTCCGATGCTGATGGCGTTGCCACTGCTGCCGACTTGAAATCCTGCAGGAACCTTGTTTTGAATTTGTTCCATCCTCCCTTCTTCACCTCATCTTCCAGTTCTTCGTACCAAATGTCCACTGTGCTTCCCACCTTCAAGAATAGATGTATTTTGTCTGTGTATTTTGCCTCCTCATACTGGCACAATGCCATCTCACCCTCTGCCTTACACAAGAAATTTTTCAAGTCCAACAGGTCGTCAAACTCCCCTGTATACTCCAAGTTTGTGTTCGCCATTGGAATGCATGGTGCTGCTTTGTTTGGTGTTTCTGGTGCTTTTGGTTGTGTGTCAGGTGTTTTTGTTGGTAATGGTATTGTGGACAGGATTTGTGATGGTGGTCGTGACAGTGAGACTTGTAATCCCCGTGTTCTCGCTATCCAATCAACCCAAAAGCCTGTGAATCCAGGTATATCTGGTGCTATTGGTGTTGTAGGTTGTGGTTGGAACTGTGGTGACATTTGTTGTTTATCTCTGTCATTGGGAGTGTTTGAGAATATGAACGATGACTCCAGTGTCGAAATGGTGGAAATGGTAGTGGATGTGAAACACCCTCTACTGTCTTGTGGTTAACTCAGTCATAGTGCCAGACTCGTTGTGTGTGTGTGTACATGTACGTAGGTGCGTGTTTCATGGATGCTCGTCTTAGAGGTGCATGTGTGCTACAGCATTGTTCTGAATTGCGCTCTCATCACCAAGATGGAGTAGGTGGGATAGACATTGAAATAGATAGCAAGTGATGATTGTTCTAATTCTGTATCTACACATGAAACACTGTAAAGTCCCTCAAAGCCCATGACAAACAGTACCAAACTCTATGATATCTACCTGATCCCCCTACTCCAATGTCCAGTTTGTGCACATTGAAAACATCTCCCTTGTGCTATATAATCCTTCTTATCTGAGTCAGACAAGACTCTTCCAATAGTGACTTCTTGCCTGTCCCTTTGCAAGATTTTTGGTTTAACTTCCTCTTTTCCTCCTCCTTTCTTCATTTTCCACTTCTTCAATGATGCCTGTGTCATCTTGTACTGGTTATTGTAGTATATGGCAGCTTTGTACCAGCTGTCAATAGTTTCTGGTTTTCCTTCTGGAGGATTCAAGATCTTTCCTGCTAGACTCATCAGAAGTCCTTCTCAGAATAATTTAATAAGGGCTTTATCGTCATATCCAGTCTCCTGAGCCAACAACCTGAACTCATGGACAAATTTGTCTGCCTGGTTCTTCATCTGCAGGTCTTCTATCTTTAACTGGGCATTACTCTTTGCATCTACAGGTTCCCAGTCCTTTCAGAATCTCTTCCAGAAATCATCCCACAACTCCTTGAGTTCATCTTTCTTCTTTAGGAAGAATATAGTTGCCAATTCTATTTTCTTCCAGGACTTGGTTCTTTCCTTTATGTACAAAAGAAGGAATAACTTCTTCTCATCTGTGTTATAGTTCTTTGTATTCATCTGCATATATAACTTAACATCTAGTAAAAATCATTGAATATCTTTGTAGTCTCCTTCAAAAGAATCTGGGACAGCTACCTTAGCTCTTTTTTCCTTCTTTTCTTCAAGAGTCTCCATTACTGTTGTCATGATCACCACTGCCTATTCTTCACTGGACATTTCTTGCTTCAGTTTCTGCTTCAGAGCTTCCCCACTTCTGCTTGGTTTGTCACTCATTGTCTCTTTAAGGTGTGAGAGGGACATGCTGAATAAGTGTTGAGATGTATCCTCCAGACTCTGGGGTTTGGAAGTATTGTTCTGTGATGAAGTGGCTGTGTTCAATTCTGTTTTGTTCTCTGATTTGTCTATTGCTTGTGAGTTGATCTCTTCTTCTTCTGAGCCACTCTCTGTAGAGTTCCAGGTTGAGCTGTTTGATATTTCTTTGGGTGTCTGTGTCTCTTCCTGTGTCATTAGCAAGATGCTAGGCAAACTCATTGATTCCAGAAGCCTATCCCTCTGGAGGTGAGTTAAAGTTGTAGTCTGGATGGAGTGGATTTGTTTCAAAAGTTCTTTAAGCCATCTTGCTAGAGTGAAGATCAAGAGTATCTTCTTGTTGGGTCAGTCAGGCCCAAGGGTTCTCTGGTCTGTAATTGGGACCTGTCAGTATTCTTTGATGGGTCATGTTGAGTTTGTGACACCTAGACCTTGTTAAGTTGGCAAAGAATCAGCTTAACCTTTTGTTACATTACTTGCACAGCAACACCAATACTCCACACTACAAGGCTTAGTAATGAAGAGTTCAAGATTCAAGTTCAAGTTCACTCAGAAGGCTTTCTGAGGTTCAGAGGGTTCAATCATTCATTGCTAAACACAAGGTTGAATTAACCAGGTCAAGCTAAAGAGCTTTAACACTGGTTTTCTACTTGAAATACATTGCCAGTATCTATGTTAATATGGCAAATCTAAAAAAGATCCAATTTTATTTCATTTACATTACTTTTGAATCAGAATACTTTAATATAACACAAGATAATGAGTAATAAGGACTAGAGTGAGCCCAGTCTGCTAGTCATTGCCTTAGAGAAGCTATAGTGCATTGGAAACTACAAAGAGCTATATGATATACTATACAGAGGTGTCTAAGCTGTACTTTCTAACTTATCTATGTATCAGATCCAAAGTGGATCACTCCCAAAACCTGTAGAGAGCCTAACTACAACCATATGAATGCATTGGCTAGTTAACCAAGCTCTCAAAAGTGCTATTAATGGGATTTTATTTTTATTTTAACTTTTTATAACATCTGCAAAGTGCAACATGCAGTCAAACAGTACAGAGGTACTTAGAAGAGACATCAAAACAGAAAGATGACTCAGAATAGGAACAATCAAAGAATGATCATTTTCTGAAGTCAATATGCAGATTAAAACCAAAGCAGACAATTTCCTAATAAAGAGCTCAAATGCAGTGAAGCAATATAAAATAACATAATTAAGTATTAAACCTAAAAGGGAAGAAAACCACTTTTGAAGGACTGCTACTACTTAAAGACCAATACAAAAGAAACAGACAGTAAATATCTAATGCATGAGAAGTCCTAAATAAGACCAAGAATGCATCATCAAAGGAGGTAGGAACAGTCACAGCATGTTCTGACCTTGGAAACTTTGGCATCTAGGCCTCTGCTGACATGCAGATGCTAGAAAGGGAAATGCTGTAAGAATATGGGATGAATACACCCATCCACTTATAGATACCTGACTTAGAAAAGAGAAAATACAAATTATAGAGTCCAGACCATCTGGAGAAGTAGATACCCATGTGGATATAGTCAGATACCCTAGTGGCCAGACTCTGTGACATTCAAATATTCCCTCTTTTAGCATCTCAGCCACTCTTTTATTATTTCCTGAATTATTGGACATTATTTATGTTTTTCTGTAGATATATTCTGTGGACTATATATAAGGACAGCTAGATATTCATATATACTCAAGTAACTCTGCTCCTTCTGATTGTGAATACATGAAGAGTTTGTTTGATGTATAACTTTGTGTACCATTCCAGTTTGCTTTCTTACTTCAGGCTCTGGAGATTGGTTCTGAGTGACTCCAGAGAGTGTCAAATGGATACTGAGTTTATTGGCCACATACCAACAGCATCACAACAGAATGGAATGTAGTGTTCTCCAAGTGCCAGATTGCTATTGGCAAAGGGGAGTACAATGTGGATTTCCACTTGGACAAATCAGTTGCCAACATCAATCAACTACCACTCCCAAATGAATTAACCAACATCACTCCCAAATCAACCAACATTACTCCTGAAGAAGACATAAACCACAGAATCTTTCCCTTATCTGACAACAAAACACCTCAACCTATTGACTCAAACATAGTAACAGAAAGAAGATCTCAACAACCAACTCACAAAATACAACAAATCTACATAGGAAAAGGAGAAGAATCAAAAGAAATAAACATGACACATTATTCAAAATCTTACTGCAGCACTAGCAAAAGTCACAGCAGAAGCAGAAGAATATGACCCACTCTCTCACCAAGAAGCATTGAAATGACCAGAAGCTCCAAAATGGAAAGCAGCTATGCAGGACAAAATAAAAAGACTAAACAACAGAAACACATACACCTTAGGCCAACTGCCAGAAAACACAAACATACTCACTTTCAAATGGGTATTCAGAACCAAAAAAGATGAGCATGGCATTGTAGCTGGACATTGAGCATGATTAGTCATCAGAGGATTCAATCAGATACCAGGAGTCAACTATTTCCCTAATGATACCTTTGCATCAGTTGCAAAATTGACTTCCATCAGAACCATACTAGCTATCACTGCCTACCACAATATGAAAATCCACCAAATATATGTCAAATCTGCATACCTATATGGTGCACTGGATGAAAGGGAGGAAGTTTACATTAAACTCCCACCAGAAATAGACATTGGAGGAAAAGAAGAACAAGTTATAATATTCAAAGTGGCCATATACAGATTGAAACAAGTAAAACAAGCAGGAAGACACTGGTACCTAACCTTAGTATTATGGTTAAAGAAATGTGGTCTTACCAGATCTGAGTATGACTATATGGTATTTTATTCAAAATCTCCTTTTATTATTTTATTTACACACATTGACCACCATAATCACAGAAACAGACCAAAACATAACCTGGATAAAAGAGCAGATCAAGTCCCAAATGAAGATAATGGACAGTAGACAACTACATTGGCTACTCAGAATCAAAGTACAACAAGGCAACCAATTCATCTGATTATAACAAACATCATACATTGAAGCCATTTTAAGAAGATATGGACTAGACAACCTAAAACCAATATCCATTCCATTTGATCCCACTATCAAACTCTCCATCAAACAATGCCCCTTATCCTTATTAGACATAGCTGCAGCATCACAATTCCCTTTCAGGAAGATACTTGGCACTCTTCAGTATGTGGCAGTTGCTACACATCTGAACATTGCATCTGCCTTGTCACAGATTATGACATTCTCCACTTGTCCAGGCAAGGCCCATCCATATTTCAAGCCTTGAAGTGCATATACACTTATTTGAATAGCACTCAGAAATTATAGCTTGTGTATGGGAATTCTATAATGATGAACACAAACACATCAAATGTACCCATTGGGTACTTGAATGCAGACAGCATGAGCAATCCAGACCACAGAGCCATATCTGGCTATGTGTTTATAATCAACAAAGGAGCAGTGTCATAGTCATCAAAACAACAGACAGTAGTTGCCCTCTCCACTACAGAAGCCAAATACAATGCACTTACACATGCAGCAAAAGAGAGTGTTTGAATCAGATCTTTTGTAATTTAAAATCTTCAGTAGAAAGGCCAATCCTATACTCATCTATACAGACAACAAAGGTGCCATGTCCATTGTGTATAGGGACAAGTTTCACTCTAGAACAAAACACATTGACATAAAAATTCCATTTCATCCACTACATCATTGAAGAGGGAAAAATCCACCTGGAATACTGTAACACTGCTGACAATACTGCTGACATTATAACAAAAAGGTTGCCATCAACCAAAGTCAAGCATTTCACATCCTCCATGAGACTCTGCTCAGCTTGAAGAGGAGCGTCAGAGGTTTGTATTATCATTTCATTGTATATACATTACTTTTAGTTATATGACCTATAGAATCAGCTATCTCCACTACTATCAACATGTACACATAGACTACTTAGTTACTATTGATGTACATATATAAAAATCCATATAATACATCTTTTTTCTTCTTTTCTCTTTGTACTACCTATTATATCTCTTACATTGTTACTCTCATGTATTTAAGCAGTCAGCAGACACTGCAATCAATTAGAATACTATATAGAGATTGACTGGGGCTACTAATTTTTAATAAACATTAAAGAGGCAAACTACAAATTCAAGTATTGCATTCTACCTAATATGTCTATGTTTTTAAGAATATATTTTATTAATTAAGTTAACAGATGTAGGCAAATAAAACAAAATCTCATCAGTGCCTTCTTTATAGTTGCTAAAGGACTCAGACTGGTCTGAAGCTAGCCTTGCATTATATTGAACCTGCCAGAGTATTGCAGATAGAATATATCTAGCAATATCTTTTATTTTATGTTTAAAAAGAGCTTCTCTTAGAAGCAATCTAGATACTAGGTCATATTATTAATATATTGAAGGGGACCATAGTCTCAATAGATGGTAAACAAGTTGATAATGTGATAGAACTGAGCAAACAATTAGAGCTGTAGTACTATAGTCTTGAATTGCATGTATTAGACAATAAAAATAATCAGTAAATAGTTTTATACAATAATTTGGAAAGCAACTGGAAAACCTGTTGGAGCAACTGCTACTTTATTCTCAACAATTAGCTGTTGGATGAGTAAAGTGAGTGTACAAAAAACATAGTCAAAATAAATAAATAAATAAATAAACTAGTTTATAAAGAAGCAAAAAAAAAAAAAAAAAAAAAAATTTATAAATTTATAAAGTACTAAGAAAAATGCAAGAATATAGTAGCAGGTTACTATTGCAGTTGGACTGGTTAGGTTGAATTCACATCACATGTGATCAATATTATTATGACCTAACCAGTTGAGTGAGTGCTTTGATTAATGATATAAAGATATAGTATATATATAGTTTGAAAAATTTCTTGTCATTAGAGTTCAATAACAAGAGATTAAAAAATAGTATATGTTGATAGTGCAAAAAGACAGTCTAAAGACTTGATCATAATATAGTCCACAAGCAGATACTTGATCTATTCCTTCAATTATAGAAAAAGTACTCCAAACTATCAAAACTCTTCAAGCATATTAATACAGTTGGACTCTTCTCTCTCTGCTATGTTAGCAGATTTTTCTATTATTCAATCTATGTTTTTCTTTGCAAGCACCTGCATTTATCTATCTGCTACAAAAACACCAATCTAGATACTCTATTGCTCTCAGTCAAATAAAATCCATAGATTTAAATGTTGGTATAAACCTATTGCTGGTAAGCTCAGCTATTGACTACTTTGCTCTGCCATAGTTAATCACTGAAGCAAAAACATATTCTTTAAAAAGAAAGTAGTTGACTTAAAGATCTTCCCAGCTAGAGCAATACTTTACATGTCTCTCCCACCTTTATTGTCTTCATATATTTAGATTGTCTAGTGAGACACAAGAACTTGTTCTATTCTATTTTTGCAACCAGATGAAGGAAATTTCTTAGAAGTAGACTATATAGATTTAAAGGATTAGAAACAGACACATACCATAATAAGGTTGAAGGCTTTTACCATTCAAGACAGGATACTCTAACCTTCACCAGATATTATTATATGCAACAATCCTTCCATTGCTCTTTAATTTCAATGCTAGTAGTAATTGGAAGATTAAGCAGAACAGGGATAGCAGGCCTACTGTAGAAGTACAGTGATACAGTTGAAAGGTTGAAACCATTTTCATCAAGCTTTAGTATAAATAGTGAGTTAGATGCTCTAGTTTTAAGAATAATATAAACTGATGACCTTTTTAGATTTTTGGTATACATGTACTCTGACACATAAAGAATTAATCTGTATACTTATTTGACCTTAGTAAACTATGCCTGAGTGTCAAGAGGCAGCTGGATGGTGGGTTTAGAGTGTGGGAACATGAACTGAAGTTAGCTGATGGGATTACTGTAGGGCAAAACAACTTGGGTATTACTGAAGGCTTAGTGCAGAAAGGCATATGGGAGTAAGTTGGGTGAAAAAGAGAATGATGATTATCAAAGATGGAGCACTCAATGACAGTAAACCAATTCTTGGAGAATGATATATTTGTACAAGTAAAACTATAGTTAAGATCTGACAGCAAATTCTATGTATGGGTAACATTTGTAATAAAGAGACATATGAGTATCTGAGGCCTATATAGAGGGGAGGTGGGTTATGGTTCTGCAACATGTGGTTAACTGCTCTTGATTGATTTGATGTTTCACTCAGACTTAGCACTCCTGGTGCATATGAATCTACTACAGAAGCTTGTATAATGAAAATAGCAGAGTTAAATCTCCTATAAAAGTAAAACTGTCTTTAGTATTGCCTAGATTGCAATATTAGTCTTCAAATTTATATTTAGATTCATCTGAATTTAACCTCTACTAAAAAGAACCCTAACTTGTGGACTGACAACCTTTGTTACAATGGCTAAAGTCTCCAGCATTACTACTACCTTTAAAAAAAATTGCACATTATATTGCAAACTTCCTTCTATTTTTCTCTTCTAAACTCCTAAGTTTCTTGTGTTTAGAGTAGAATTTTTTATAATTGAAAATCTAAGACATTTTGAGTTGTTATGTTGAAATCACTATAGAGATGAATCTGTATGGCTTTGAGAATGCTCCAAATCAATTTCTCAGCCCAATGAATGGTAGAAAACATTATAGTCATGGCAAAAAGAATAGAAATACCAAATATGAAAATTTATTCATACTTCTGCCAGAATCAACAGTTTTTAGATGCATTTCTTAAGTGTAATCAAGTATTCTAGACTCTGTCTGCTGTGATTAGGAAGAAAGTCAAGAAGAAAGTAGACTTTACTCATGTTCTATAGTAATTGTAAGGGAAACATCTGTTTTCTTTATTACCTTAATATACTAGAGTAGTGCACTTAGTTGCCCTATTACGAGTTGTTATGATGAGGTACAGTGTCTGACTTGTTGTACATATATTCTCTTTATATTCCCCTTCAATCCTGCACCTACAGTTATCTTATAGCATCTCTAGATCATCCAGTATGTTCAGTTGAACATCAAAGTGCTCAACTCACCGAGTTACGCATTTTCAATTTCAAACGTTTGTAGCGCGTTACCTGTTGGACCGTGGGCTTAATGGTACATTCCAGTGCATTCTGCACTATCGAAAACCTTATCCCCAACGCCGCAAGTCCCTATGTCCATCCATTATCGCGTAATATCTATTTTTCGGTGCAAGTCTTATCAGCCCATTTGCAGCACTTTGTGAGTTTCACTTTGTATACACTTTTACTGTTCTACTACACATGCTGCGATGTTTTTATATGTTACAGCTTCATTGTTATATGTTCTTCTATTGTTTAGACACGGATTTTAGCGCTCTGGCGCTTAGATATGTGATAGTTCTCACGCCTTCTTGAGACGTTGTCATATATGATGTAGTTTAGATTATGTGAGTCAAGACCCCCCCAATACTCTGTCATATATACTGTAATGATGGCAGTGGAATCCTTTTAGCCTCTTCTCTTTGGATCCCCCACTGCTAGGCTTGTGTGATAGCCTCTAGAGGTTGCCCTTACAAGGTTCAACATTTGTCCTAGACTTGGTTATGGGCTATCTGAGATGGTACTCAGAAGCTATTGCTTCATGGTGCAGCATATCTTGAACTAAGGAAGTTCTTGTATCTGCTGCTCCTGCCATGATTATAAGACCATGACACATTCAGGGAAACCATGACTCACCAGCAGTAGCCTCTTCAAATTGTCAAAAGGCTAAAAGGATTCCACTGCCATCGTTACAGTATATATGACAGAGTATTGGGGGGGTCTTGACTTACATAATCTAAACTACATCATATATGACAATGTCTCAAGAAGGCATGAGAACTATGACATATCTCAGTACCAGAGCGCTAAAATCCGTGTCTGAACAATAGAAGAACATATAACAATGAAGCTATAACATATAAAAACATTGCAGCATGTGTAGTAGAACAGTAGAAGGATATACAAAGTGAAACTCACAAAGTGCTGGAAATGAGCTAGTAAGACTTGCACTGAAAAATAGATATTACGCGATAACGGATGTAACGGATGGACGTAGAGACTTGCGGCGTTGGGGATAAGGTTTTCGATAGTGCAGAATGCACTGGAATGTACCATTGAGCCCACAGTCCACCGGGTAACGCGCTACGAACGTTTGAAATCCAAAATGCGTAACTCGGTAGGTTGAGCACTTTGATGTTCAACTGAACATACTGGATGATCTAGAGATGCTATAAGATAACTGTAGGTGCAGGATTGAAGGGGAATATAAAGAGAATATATGTACAACACTCCGGACACTGTACCTGATCACAACAGCTCGTAATAGGGCAACTAAGTGCACTACTCTAGTATATTAAGGTAATGAGGAAAACAGATGTTCCCCTTACAAAACTGAAGAAGGCTGTGACTGTGAAGGCTCAAGCTGCTGTTAGATGAGAGGCATGCACTGACAGCATCAAGATTGAATTGTCATTTGTGGCTGATAAATAGGTATGAGAAAGCAGCCACAAAAAAGGTTTGTCTTTCTCCAAGTCATAGCCACTTCAATACTATAACTAAAAAGTTGCAGTCCAGCTTATCTGTTGTCCATGAATTTCAACCTATTGATGAATACCACCATGGCCATTGAGCAAACAGAATCACAAACAAGACTGTATGGTTCAAATCTCCATATAGAGATGAAAGAATGTATTATGAATTTGAAAAGTGCATTACCCATTCAGCCTTTAGCTTTGCATCCTTTACTCACCTAAGCTGTATAGCCCAGAGTATGCTATTGATATTGCAATGCCATACAACATTGATATTGATGGTTATCAGAACCTAAGTGTGGAGAAGACTTTCAAGAAGTTAATCAAAAGGCATTTCCTTACAAAAAAAAGACATAGATTCCTGCACCATCACCCTATGGCTCACAGTTCCAATTTCCTTCTGGGTAAGTTGTTTGAATATCTGACTGTCTTCACTGGTTCTGATCTGCCCCAAAGGAACCTGAATCTAATGAGAACATAGACCTTGCAACTCTGAAGAAGAAACACACATTGTCCAGTAGAATGACAGGTATGTTATTACTATTAGTACTCCTTTGATGATCTAATGAGACTTAGGTTCTGGTTTGCCCCTTATGGGACATTGTTGAGATTCAAGAAACTGTACCAGCAGTTGGAGGCCATCAATCATTCTTGGACTCAAATCATCTGTGTAGCAGGCCTTTGGAGGATGACATTCACTGGTTCACTCATCTGTAAGAGGAACACCTGTTTTCCTTATTACCTTACTGTACTAGAGTAGTGCACTTCGTTCCTCCATTATGAGTTGTTGTGACGAGGTACAGTGTCCAGAGTGTTATACATATATTCTCTTTATATTCCACTTCAATTCTGCACCTACAGCTATCTTATAGCATCTCTAGATCATCCAGTATGTTCAGTTGAACAATCAAAGTGCTCAACTCACTGAGTTACGCATTTTGGATCTCAAACGTTTGTAGCGCGTTACCTGTTGGACCGTGGGCTTAATGGTACATTCCAGTGCATTCTGCACTATCGAAAACCTTATGCCCAGCCCGCAGGTCCCTACATCCATCTGTTATTGCATAATATCTATTTTTCAGTGCAAGTCTTATATTATCTATTTGTGCTTTAAAATCATATTGCATATATGCTGCATAACTTGAGTTTTTATATCTGATGCTTATGCTATATACCCTCTCTCTGTAGTCAAAATCTCCTGCACTTTTACTGATTCTCCAAAAAGCCTCCCACATACACTGATGCCTCAAAGACTGTTAGCAACAGGCCAGCCCAGTTCAGAGTGAGTGGATTCTGACATAATGCAAGTCAATTCCAATCTGCACCATGGCCCTGTCTCCTCTGGTGCAAGCATTGATCTGTGAGCAATTATTGTTTACAACAATCAAGGCCATGATATTGGTCTTTACATTCTCAGAGAAAAAAATTCCATGCCTGGTCAGTTTATGTGTACCTCAGCCATTGAGAACCAGCCATCTCAACCAAAGCTGATCAGAAAACCCTCAACCATTCTGACCATTACTGACTTCCACTGCCGTTTGCAATGTTTCCAAGGAGCTTGCTACAGAAAATATATCCATGGATGAGGAAGACTTGCTAGAAACTATCCTCACAGCATTATGGACACTCAAGAATAAGTTTAACTCCTGCATTTATTAAGTTAAATGTGAGCAAGAGAAGGAGTAGATGTCTGTGTTTGATATCATCAATGCAGCATTGCAATGGTCACACTCTGACGTTTCAAATCCTTTCTCTCTGTGTACACTGGTGCCACTCACAGATACTTCTACATCAAGCTCTGAAGTGAATTCAAAATCTCTGACCCTGTTGTACTACAAGCTCTGCACCTAGTTCCTGCCATGAGGTTTCCCACTCATTCCTTGACTGATGTGGTGCCTTTACACTCTGGTGTCACTGTTGAGGATTGGCACAACACACTCTTCAGTCTTTCTTGTGTGGGTTCCATTTAGTTTGGAATGTGGGTGAAAGTGAACAGAAGGACATATCACAGAGACATTGCTCTTGTGCTTGATGATGCTGTTTACAAATCAACATCAGCACAATACATCTGAGTTGTTGTTGTGCCATGTATTGATCTTGCTGCATGACTCCAGAAGGAGAAAGGTCCATTCAGGTCAAAGAACAAGAGAAAAAGCAAGGTGGGCATCACCTAATGTCCTCCAGTTTGTCTGGTTGATGTTGATGATCTGAGCAGGCATGGTTTGGTGCTTGGAAATGATTTCAAGGTTCACTGTACCAGCAATATCAACAATGCTCCTGAGGAGCACTATACTGAACCTGAAAGATGCCCATAGAAGTTGATTCATCTGAGGAGACACTCTTTCAAAGCTGGGCTGGAACTCTAGGAATATGTGGTAATATTAATCACACCTGCTGAAATATGCCCCTTCAAATTCGCAAGGTATTTTTACACCTGTTGAAATCCTGTCATGCAGTTCTGTTTGGAAGGACTTCCCATCCTTGACACCTGGGACTTCCAGCCTGGGGAACTTGTGTATGCAGTTGCCTATGCACCAAAGCCAGGCATGTCAGGAGTGACTGATATGCTTGCACAGTATGCTGCACTTTGCCAGAAGGAAAACCAGACACTATAAAAGATTGGATAAACACTAATATGGCAAATCTAGAAAAGACCCAATTTTATTCGATTTACATTACTTTTGAATCAGAACACTTTGATATGACATTAGATAATGGGTAATAAGGACTAGAGTGAGCCCAGTCTGCTAGTCATTGCCTTAGAGAAGCTATAGTGTGTTGAAAGTACAAAGAGCTATATGATACGCTATACAGAGGTGTCTAAGCTGTACATTTTGACTTATCTATGTATCAGATCTGAAACAGATCACTTCTGAAACCTGTAGAGAACCTAACTATAACTATATGAACATGTTGGCTAGTTAACTGAGCTCTCTCAAAGTGCTATCAATGGGAATTTTCAATTTATTCACTTTTCTATGACATCTGCAAAGTGCAATGTGCAGTCATACAGTACAGAGGTACTTAGAGAAGACATCAGAACAGAGAGACAACTTGGAAAGGAACAATCAGAATGATCAGACAATGGAATTCAATATGCAGATCAGAATCAAAGCAGATAATCTCTTAATAAAGAGTTCTAAAATGGTGCAAATAGATGAAATTACTTAACAAGAGGCAATGCAGCCCCAGAACAAGTGTAGCTACATAACTACAGATACAATGAGACATATAATTGAATGTGAAGTCCTAGATAAGATTAAGAATGAATTATTAAAGGAGACAGGAACAGGAACAGTATGTTCCAGCCTCAGAAGCTTTGAAACCTGGACATTGGCAGCTGTGCAGATGCTGGAAAAGAGAATGCGGAACAGATGGACTCATCCATCCATCTAGACTCACCTAGAAAAGAGAAAAATCAAATATCTAAGAGTCCAGAACACCAGAAAGTGGATACCTGTGCAGATATGGTTGGATACCCTAATGGCCAGACNCTGGGACTTCCAGCCTGGGGAACTTGTGTATGCAGTTGCCTATGCACCAAAGCCAGGCATGTCAGGAGTGACTGATATGCTTGCACAGTATGCTGCACTTTGCCAGAAGGAAAACCAGACACTATAAAAGATTGGATAAACACTAATATGGCAAATCTAGAAAAGACCCAATTTTATTCGATTTACATTACTTTTGAATCAGAACACTTTGATATGACATTAGATAATGGGTAATAAGGACTAGAGTGAGCCCAGTCTGCTAGTCATTGCCTTAGAGAAGCTACAGTGTGTTAGAAAGTACAAAGAGCTATATGATACACTATACAGAGGTGTCTAAGCTGTACATTCTGACTTATCTATGTATCAGATCTGAAGCAGATCACTTCTGAAACCTGTAGGGAACCTAACTATGACCATATGAACATGTTGGCTAGTTAACTGAGCTCTCTCAAAGTGCTATCAATGTTAACTAGAGGCAATGCAACCTCAGAAAGAGTTGAAACACCTCAGAACAAGTGTAGCTACATGACTACAGATACAATGAGACATATAAGGAATGTGAAGTCCTAGATAAGATTAAGAACAAATTATCAAAGGAGACAGGAACAGGAACAGTATGTTCCAGCCTTGGAAGCTTTGAAACCCAGACATCAGCAGCTGTGCAGATGCTAGAAAAGAGAATGTGGAACAGATAGACTCATCTATCCATCTAGACCCACCTAGAAAAGAGAAAAATCAAATTCCAAGAGTCCAGAACACCTGGAAAGTGGATACCTGTGTGAATATGGTTGGATACCCAAATGGCCAGACTTTGTGACACCTGAATATTCCCTCTTTTAGCATCTCAGTCACTCATTTATTATTTTCCTGAATTATCAGACATTATTTACATTTTCCTATAGAAATATTCCTTGGACAGTATATAAGGACAGCTAGATATTGTAAAGGCAACCTCTGGAGGCTATCACACAAGCCTAGCAGTGGGGGATCCAAAGTATATTAACACTGGAATACATAAAAACACAAAAACATTGCACCTAGCAGTGGGGGATCCAAAGAGAAAAGGCTAAAAGGATTCCACTGCCATGGATACAGTATATATGATGAAGTATTGAGTCTTGACTCACATGACCTAAACTACATCATATATGATGATGTCTCAAGAAGGCATGAGAACTATGACATATCTAAGTGCCAGAGCGCTAAAATCCGTGTCTAAACAATAGAAGAACATGTAACAATGAAGCTATAACATATAAAAACATCGCAGCATGTATAGTAGGATATACAGAGTGAAACTCACAAAGTGCTGCAAATGAGCTCACAAGACTTGCACCGAAAAATAGATATTACGCGATAATGGATGGACGTAGGGACCTGCCGAGTTGGGGATAAGGTTTTTGATAGTGCAGAATGCGCTGGAATCCACTATTAAGCCCACGGTCCAACAGGTAACGCACTACGAACGTTTGAAATTGAAAATGCGTAACTCAGTGAGTTGAGCACTTTGATGTTCAACTGAACATACTGGATGCTATAAGATAACTGTAGGTGCAGGATTGAAGGGAAACATAAAGAGAGTATATGTACAACACTCCAAACACTGTACCTCATTACAACAACTCGAAATGAAGCAACAAGTACACCACTCTAGTATGGTAAGGTAATTAGGAAAACAGATGTTCCCCTTACAGATATTCATATATACTTGGGTAACTCTGCCCCCTCTAATTGTGAATACATGACAAATTTGTTTGGTGTATAATTGTGTGTGCCATTCCAGTTTTGCTTCCTCACTTCAGGCCCTGGAGATTGGTTCTGAGTGACTCCAGAGAGATAGAAATCTGATATCATAAGAGACAAGAAATAACATCTTGAGTGCCTTGTAGCACTTTTCTAAGAGATAACTTTACACCAAAAGTTCTGGTGGCTTTTGGAGTGTGGCATGTGTTGGGTATCAGGTTGTGACACACTTAGAGTCTTAACAAAGGAATTGGGCCTGCAATTAAGCTCTTTGTAGAAACTGGTCTAGGACCTTTTCCAGTACACTGTGTACTGTAGTTGTCTTAAACTCTGTAGGGTCAGACTATATTGGCTTCTGAGTCTTTTGGTGGGACTGTAGCTCTTGTGTTTTGTGCTTTGTGTGCTGTGTTCTTGTGTGTGTGTTTGTGTGTTTGGATATAAACTCTTTTAAAACCCATATATACTTCTCTGGAGGTGAACACTTTGAAGTAGATTGCTTCAATAAGAGAGAATCAACCTAGCTAAGGGTTTTGTTGGCATTCTAAGTGTGGCAACTCTGATCATGTTGATTCACACTTGCACAACAACCTGAGTTAGACTTTTGGAGGTTATCTTTTGGGTAGTTTTCCATTAGTCTTATCTTAGACAAATTACTGAAACATACAGTTGTCATTCCTCATCCTGCAGTTGGTGGAGATGCAATTGGTCATGTGCAGAGAACCTCAAAGGGAAGGGTCTATATACTGTTCAATCACAAGGTAACAGTAGTGATCCATCCACATTTACTGTGGAAGGTGTCCTGAACAGGTAATCTCATACAACTCTTGCATTCTGGTCATGCAGATGCAGTTGCAAAGGTTCAGCAGGAACAGAGCGACATTCCCCCATATGCTCTCATCATTGGTGTGGATTGTTCTATTGTCAGTCTTAAAGTCACTGCTGATGAAATGGTGAGCAATCCATGATATTATAGCTTCAGTGATCTGAATATATCCAGGTGTTTATTGCACATTGCAATATGTTGAGTCAGGTGGAAGCAATCAGTTCAGATGTGACTATGCTTTCTATGATGAAGAGTACATTGCAAGTTCAGCCCACCTTCATACAGCAGAATGTGCCATCAGAGTCACTCATGACTGGGAGAGCCCCATGGATCAGGATGCTGGTCCAAATCATGAAGACTGGGATGAAAGGTCCAGCATTTGAGGTTGAGGATGTCTACTGAGATCTGAATGCTTCTAGTGGGCTGATGATTTTGGTAAAACAGGCTCACCTAGGCCAGGTATATGAGTAAATGATTGGATTACAGTCATGTATGACAATATGTGTAAGTGCCAAAGGTGTTCATGGATTCTAGCTATTCATGTCCAAGTATTAGGTCTAATCTATTTCTTCCAATTCCCAAAAACCCAGCATGGCAACTTCAACCTGGCTTCAAAGCAGAGTACACCAAGGAGAAGGTGCACTTTGTCAAGATTGGCAAATCAATCATGGAACTGTTGTCCCTGACAGTATTGTTAATGTGGACTTGTGAGCAGAGAACATGAATGATGGCTCTGTTTGGGATGCTCATGCTGGAAACCCAGGAGAAGTACATGAGAGTCTCAGGTGGATAATGAATGAGTTATATCAACAATGCCTTCAGGATTGAGCTGTAAAGGTCAACATCAACAAGCATGGCAAGAAGATACAGGATGGTTGGGTGTTCTTTTGTGGCAAGGAGCATAGAGTGGGCTATTTGGGACCCAAAGCAAAGAACAGGGAACTTGGACTCCACATCAATATTTCATCCATCTGGCCTTCTACAACATATCCAAACTGACTTCTGAACAAGGGCTGATGATGATCATGGCACTAGATGAAACTGGTGGCTGTTTTGTGCATTAAGCAGGTCACTGATATCCTTTTGGTAATGACCAACCTTATCATAGTGTGATGATTGTCAGAGTGGTGAAGCCTGCCTCATGGGATGGGGAAACATGACTCTGGGGTGAGACCATCCAAGATAAGGAGTTCCAGGTCCATGTGGATAACTTCATTCTCATCAAGGAGGAACACAAGGACAAGAAATTGGGGAACCAACAGATAAAGGCAGTTTGGAAGCAGGTAGACAGTCAGTTCTCACCACTGCCTGAGGAAGGAGCATTGTTTGAAGCTCTCCATTTGAAGATACATGCAATTCTGTCATCTGCTTCATTGTCAAGAGCTCTGCTGACACCTGCTCACCTCTCTGCAATATTGTCAGCACTGCCAGTACAAGAACTGTCAGACTCACATGCATGAACATTGTTACACTACTTGTGCAGCAACGTTCCTAAACACCTCAAGTATAGATGTCTAGTTCTTAGGTCAAGTTTGAGTTTGCTCAAAGAGGTCTTTGAGGTTCAGAGTTCCTTCAGGTATTGCATTGACACAAGTAATAAATTAACCAGGTCAAGCTGAAGAGCTATGACCTTGGCATGAGTGCTTAAATATGTACATCTGATGTCTACATAATGACATCTATGTAAGTGGTAACATCGGTTAAATATCAGTAATCACTGGGTCTACTGGTATATGCTGACAAAATGTTATTACAACTATGAGAGGAAAAGAGGAGCTAGGAATGTGAATGTGTCTGTAAGCAGAGAGAAGCATAAAGAAGAAGAGAAAGAGAACAGGGAAGGTGTAATATGTCCAAGGGGAAGGAGAAGCATAAGTGTAAAAGGGAGGGAATTTGTAACAAACATTGCCAGCACTATCACTAGTAGAATCTTCAGTCACACCACCACCAGCAGAAACATTGTCAATGCCACTCCCAACATCATCATCAGCCCCAAACCCAGCACAATTGTTGTCTCCATCTGCAGTACACAAATGTCAGCCCCACTGCCAGCACAATCATCATTAGCCTCCCTACCTGTACGAACATTGTCAGCTCCACTGCCAACACCACTGTCCCCACCTACATACCTATCATCTCCACCAACAACTCCTCTATAAAACTGACTCTGTATTTTTTTTTTGTATCCTTGTATTTTTTTTTGGCCACAATCTACAGAT
This sequence comes from Moniliophthora roreri, assembly GCA_001466705.2. NCBI lineage: Eukaryota > Fungi > Basidiomycota > Agaricomycetes > Agaricales > Marasmiaceae > Moniliophthora > Moniliophthora roreri. The sequence goes on from LATX02000177.1 coordinate 214,237, forward strand.
TTACATATTACACTGACTATTCCAAACTATGTAATCTTNATATAAACTCTTTTAAAACCCATATATACTTCTCTGGAGGTGAACACTTTGAAGTAGATTGCTTCAATAAGAGAGAATCAACCTAGCTAAGGGTTTTGTTGGCATTCTAAGTGTGGCAACTCTGATCATGTTGATTCACACTTGCACAACAACCTGAGTTAGACTTTTGGAGGTTATCTTTTGGGTAGTTTTCCATTAGTCTTATCTTAGACAAATTACTGAAACATACAGTTGTCATTCCTCATCCTGCAGTTGGTGGAGATGCAATTGGTCATGTGCAGAGAACCTCAAAGGGAAGGGTCTATATACTGTTCAATCACAAGGTAACAGTAGTGATCCATCCACATTTACTGTGGAAGGTGTCCTGAACAGGTAATCTCATACAACTCTTGCATTCTGGTCATGCAGATGCAGTTGCAAAGGTTCAGCAGGAACAGAGCGACATTCCCCCATATGCTCTCATCATTGGTGTGGATTGTTCTATTGTCAGTCTTAAAGTCACTGCTGATGAAATGGTGAGCAATCCATGATATTATAGCTTCAGTGATCTGAATATATCCAGGTGTTTATTGCACATTGCAATATGTTGAGTCAGGTGGAAGCAATCAGTTCAGATGTGACTATGCTTTCTATGATGAAGAGTACATTGCAAGTTCAGCCCACCTTCATACAGCAGAATGTGCCATCAGAGTCACTCATGACTGGGAGAGCCCCATGGATCAGGATGCTGGTCCAAATCATGAAGACTGGGATGAAAGGTCCAGCATTTGAGGTTGAGGATGTCTACTGAGATCTGAATGCTTCTAGTGGGCTGATGATTTTGGTAAAACAGGCTCACCTAGGCCAGGTATATGAGTAAATGATTGGATTACAGTCATGTATGACAATATGTGTAAGTGCCAAAGGTGTTCATGGATTCTAGCTATTCATGTCCAAGTATTAGGTCTAATCTATTTCTTCCAATTCCCAAAAACCCAGCATGGCAACTTCAACCTGGCTTCAAAGCAGAGTACACCAAGGAGAAGGTGCACTTTGTCAAGATTGGCAAATCAATCATGGAACTGTTGTCCCTGACAGTATTGTTAATGTGGACTTGTGAGCAGAGAACATGAATGATGGCTCTGTTTGGGATGCTCATGCTGGAAACCCAGGAGAAGTACATGAGAGTCTCAGGTGGATAATGAATGAGTTATATCAACAATGCCTTCAGGATTGAGCTGTAAAGGTCAACATCAACAAGCATGGCAAGAAGATACAGGATGGTTGGGTGTTCTTTTGTGGCAAGGAGCATAGAGTGGGCTATTTGGGACCCAAAGCAAAGAACAGGGAACTTGGACTCCACATCAATATTTCATCCATCTGGCCTTCTACAACATATCCAAACTGACTTCTGAACAAGGGCTGATGATGATCATGGCACTAGATGAAACTGGTGGCTGTTTTGTGCATTAAGCAGGTCACTGATATCCTTTTGGTAATGACCAACCTTATCATAGTGTGATGATTGTCAGAGTGGTGAAGCCTGCCTCATGGGATGGGGAAACATGACTCTGGGGTGAGACCATCCAAGATAAGGAGTTCCAGGTCCATGTGGATAACTTCATTCTCATCAAGGAGGAACACAAGGACAAGAAATTGGGGAACCAACAGATAAAGGCAGTTTGGAAGCAGGTAGACAGTCAGTTCTCACCACTGCCTGAGGAAGGAGCATTGTTTGAAGCTCTCCATTTGAAGATACATGCAATTCTGTCATCTGCTTCATTGTCAAGAGCTCTGCTGACACCTGCTCACCTCTCTGCAATATTGTCAGCACTGCCAGTACAAGAACTGTCAGACTCACATGCATGAACATTGTTACACTACTTGTGCAGCAACGTTCCTAAACACCTCAAGTATAGATGTCTAGTTCTTAGGTCAAGTTTGAGTTTGCTCAAAGAGGTCTTTGAGGTTCAGAGTTCCTTCAGGTATTGCATTGACACAAGTAATAAATTAACCAGGTCAAGCTGAAGAGCTATGACCTTGGCATGAGTGCTTAAATATGTACATCTGATGTCTACATAATGACATCTATGTAAGTGGTAACATCGGTTAAATATCAGTAATCACTGGGTCTACTGGTATATGCTGACAAAATGTTATTACAACTATGAGAGGAAAAGAGGAGCTAGGAATGTGAATGTGTCTGTAAGCAGAGAGAAGCATAAAGAAGAAGAGAAAGAGAACAGGGAAGGTGTAATATGTCCAAGGGGAAGGAGAAGCATAAGTGTAAAAGGGAGGGAATTTGTAACAAACATTGCCAGCACTATCACTAGTAGAATCTTCAGTCACACCACCACCAGCAGAAACATTGTCAATGCCACTCCCAACATCATCATCAGCCCCAAACCCAGCACAATTGTTGTCTCCATCTGCAGTACACAAATGTCAGCCCCACTGCCAGCACAATCATCATTAGCCTCCCTACCTGTACGAACATTGTCAGCTCCACTGCCAACACCACTGTCCCCACCTACATACCTATCATCTCCACCAACAACTCCTCTATAAAACTGACTCTGTATTTTTTTTTTGTATCCTTGTATTTTTTTTTGGCCACAATCTACAGATTTACATATTACACTGACTATTCCAAACTATGTAATCTTTAGATGATATTCTACACAACATGTAGAAAACAAGTGTTTTAATCTACAATAGTCATGACTTAGACATTTTTTAAGGTCTGAAGGAGTAAGTGCTCTGGCACTATAGCTGTCTCCCACACATGCTAAGGTATTTAGTGCTTGACACAGTCACATGACTTTTTGCAGTGGGACATGCTTATTATTTACTAGCTGCTCCCAGATCTAGGTTTCACATCTTGTTCTCTTACTATCACCCTCTCCCTCAAGTTAGGTCTGAAGGGCGCCAGTGTGCTTGTTATCAAGCACAGTAGTACCCTTACCACTCATGGTACATTCTCTCAACTTGGATGTTGACTAGACTGAAGACCTTTTAGGTGATTCTAAGTACCCACTTTCTGACATCATGTGAAATTCACATAGAGTTGAAAGGTGACCATAAAATTCAGAGAGTCCTTGTAAGTTCCAAGGCACTTGATTATTACACCAATCAATAGTAATACCCATGGTTTAGCTGTGATGCTTGAGGTTAGTGAAGAGGTAAAATTGCCTTATTTACTATAACATTTAATAGTAGAATGTTAGGACTATGCAAGAAGAAGGAAGGACAAGGACAAGTATGGCCAAATAGCAGGAGAGTACCATATGAGGGTTACTGTATAAAGGAGAGGTTTGCTGAAGCTTTCAGTGAAGATGCTCAAAAACCTATGCCTCTACTAAGAAAACACAAGGCCTGTGGTGCCAAAATACCTCTGAAAAAGGTATATATAAGTTCTTGATTCTCAGTTTTGTTTTGCGAGTTGGTTTGGCATGGTTCACTGTTACCACAATGTCAAGAATAATTCTCAATGTCTTGCTCAGTAGTTCAGAGATGATTGCCTTCAAAACAACTTCTCAGATCAAGAATAGGTGTTTGTTTTGTATAATATTTATTGGTTTTGTGGTTTTATTAATCACTTTGAAAGCAAATACTGGTATAGATTTCAACCAGAAACTGCCCAAAGAATAAACTTCTTCTAAGTGAGAACAAAGGTACCTCTTGTATCTGAATATAGCCCTCTTAGCTATGTTCTGCAACAATTCTCAAGAGGACAAATTTTCTAGACACTGCTAGCCTGAAACCCTCTCTGATTCACGTTGAAACACCAGACTATACTGATATATGTCAGCTACCCTCTTAGTAGACTGATACAATGTTTCTCTTATCAGAAAACACACCTCTTGTGTTAAAAACTAAGCTCTTTCTAGCTTTTATTTATATCTCTGGTTTGGGTTACAATTTCAGGTCTCAACTAGCCTGTGCCTTTTGCACAACTAAATAAGCTAGGGCCTGAAGTGATTAAAAAATACTGATTGCTGGTAGCTCTTCTATCTGAACAACAACCTCATACACTCTGGTAATTGGTAGGCAGTATCTCTCCTGCTTTCCATCTACAAAACACTTCCTCTTATATACTCTACAATATAAATAATCTAATATATCTGTCACACATAAAATAAAACTGAGTTGGGTGCTAAATATTATATAAACTGAGCTGTGTTTAGTAATTTCTCTGTCACAGTGTCTGATTGTAGTCAGGCTTCATAGCTATAAACTCTTTATTTCTTTTCTTTCACAATCATGTGGTCCTCTGACACTAATTGTTTGCAATTTTCTCTGTCAAACAGATTCTCTTCTGACTTCATTTGCAAATATTATACTTTCATGCCACTCTGCATGGTTTCTTCCTTCTCCATCTACTGTCATCTGCTCTGTGGATATGTAATATGCTTCCTTTTATTGTTTAAAGTGTACACATAAGCTTGGCTGTGCTGCCTCTCTTGTCATACAGCTTTGTCTTCCTCTCTTTCATGATTCAAACACCTTTCCAGTAATTGATCATCTAATTGATTTCCTCTAATTTGATATTGGTATCTCAAGTATCCCCTACCAATAATTTGTTATTCTGTTTCATATCTGTTTCTCATTAATATTCTGTTTGCATATTATCAAAGGCTTTATTCTTCCTTCAAATTGAATGTAGAATTGAAAATATTATTAAAAAGTGAAAATATTCCCTTTAATATGCTTTTGATAGAGAGGTATAGTGTGGTGTTAATCTCTACAGGTTTTGAGATGCTCCTCTGTGTTCAGATTTGCTGTTTATTTTCATACCAGCAGTAGTTGGGTACCTCTGTATAGCCTACTGTCAACCATTATTCTGCTGATATTTTGTATCCTTCTCTACTACTTGCTTTGACTAGCTGCTCAGGGCTCACACTAGTCCTCAATTCTCTCATATACTTCATGTTACGTGAGTCCTTTGCTGTCAACAATAAGTTCAAGTTTGAGCTTGAAGGACTTGATTCTTGAAGTCAATAGAGTTGATTCAATTGACTTAAGATAGAAGTTCAAATGATCAGACAAGGTTTTGATAAGGTTTTAACCAGGTCAAGCTAGAGAAGCTTGTTAACTGGTTAAGTGTATTTATAGAAAATAGACTCTAACTATGACTAAGTACTCAGAACTAAAAATAGCTACTATGAGTAAGCACAGTGAATCTTGGTAAGTAAAAGAAACAGAGAGAAGCATTGGTAATGAAAAAGAATACAAGACTAAGCAAGATAATGAGAAATGGAATACAAATACATTAAGTGCCCTACTTGTCCTCGGAGTCCTCGTGTTTGTAACATTAGCCCCTGTTATGGTTCGAAGTTCCAGCTTCGAATATCGTAGCTCCATTGACATATCTTACCGGCACAAACATCCTCTCCTCTCCATCGTCGGTGGTGAGTGTGATGGGTTCCCTGTCGTCTGTGATGCGAACGATGGTATAGACAGGTGGAGCTTCTTCTTCTTCTTCAGTAGAAGTGGGGCTCGTCGGTAAGATTGGAGAGGGTGGACGAATCAGCATAGTCCTCCTCAAAGCCATCAAGAGTTGGATGACTCCGAACAGACCGTGCGATAAAAATTTGTTCACTTCGTCGTAGTCGTGGGCAATGTTCAGAGAGATGGTGAGGTTGGTATGTGTCGCAGACCGAACACTGGTAGTCTCGACAGTCCTGTGTATGGTGACCCTGCTTACTGCATTGATTGCATTTATGAACTCGGGTATGGATATCGGACTGGGTGGAGAGGAGGACGGTTGATTTTTGGGTTCGGTTGTTGCGGCGTCGGCGCTGTTTTCGGGGGGCGACGGGCTGTTTGGGGGTGACGGGTCGGAGGGTCCAGGAGGAGGTGTCCTAGGGGTCGTCTGGGGCGTTCCAATCCTGGGTGGTCCAGGTGTTCTGAGGGTCGCTGTTTGCAGAGATTGTGAAAGGGATACAAGGGGGTGGGGTAGGGGTTCTGTTGAGCTCGGCTCGAGTGACAGGGATCTCCTTGACATCGGGACTAAACTGGACTCGGAGCTGGATGGATCGGGGGACAGGTTCTGGGGNTGTATGGTGACCCTGCTTACTGCATTGATTGCATTTATGAACTCGGGTATGGATATCGGACTGGGTGGAGAGGAGGACGGTTGATTTTTGGGTTCGGTTGTTGCGGCGTCGGCGCTGTTTTCGGGGGGCGACGGGCTGTTTGGGGGTGACGGGTCGGAGGGTCCAGGAGGAGGTGTCCTAGGGGTCGTCTGGGGCGTTCCAATCCTGGGTGGTCCAGGTGTTCTGAGGGTCGCTGTTTGCAGAGATTGTGAAAGGGATACAAGGGGGTGGGGTAGGGGTTCTGTTGAGCTCGGCTCGAGTGACAGGGATCTCCTTGACATCGGGACTAAACTGGACTCGGAGCTGGATGGATCGGGGGACAGGTTCTGGGGGCGCGGACACTCTGGTTGCAGCGGGGGGGACTGGGGAAGGTTGGGGCTCGGGACTTGGAGATGGTTCTGGTCGATCGAACCCGTCTGTATTGAAACAGTAGATCATGATGGGGGGGGCAGACATAGGTCGGGAACTCTCGACGAGCTCATAGTCCTCAAGGGCCTCTGTGGGAGATCGAGGAGGATATTCCAATCTGCCTGTGGGAGATGTCTCTCCCCTGCAGGCGGCGGCGTAATCTGATCGGGAGAAAGAATGAGGGGGAAAGATTTCTGGGGCACAAATCATCGGTACTGTCAACTGTCCTGGGATCATAAATCCCAACGCGGCGATGTCAATGGCGAGCCTATTGAGTTGGAGGTTGGTGGCAGTCATTAGGCTGTCGAAGTGTTGGTACTGTCATTGGACAAACTGGTAATCGCCGAGGAGGTGATCGACAAGCGGGGTGTTTCGAGCTGCTTCGATGATTCGTTCTCGGTAGGTGGTGTTGTTGAGGAGATAGAGAAGTTGAGCGGCGGTGGGGCGGAGGTTTTCGTAGGTGTAGGATTGAGACATTTCGATTGAGATGCTTTGGTGAGGATTTTCCTAAGCTTATTGGCCTTTTTATAGTCCGCTAATGTCTCTTTGGTGTGTTCAAAATCTTCTTCCCATAGCCACTCGTTCTCCGCTGAGGGATATCCCTTCCAAGACACTAGGAACGTTTGAGGTTTCCTTTTTGGGGTATGTCCGATAATCGCCTCTATCTCGTGTTCTTCCTGTCCTTCTATCAGATCAGGCGGTGGTTTGAGGAAGTTCCTTCCGTGGACCTCGTTTCGTTTGTATGGGGATAGGAGGGATGCATGGAAGACGGGGTGAACTTTCCACTGTTCTGGTAGAGTTAATTTGTACGTTACTAGTCCCAATACTGACTCAATTTTGAAGGGTCCTTCCCTTTTTGGTGCTAACTTCTTTGATGGGTATCTGAAGTTGAGGTTTTTCCCTTCTAACCACACCTTTTGGCCCACCGTAAATGGAGTAAATGATTGTTTGGTTGTCCCTTCCATTCTTCTCCTTGCTAGCTCCATGAGAGAATAAGTTTCTTCTCGGAGTTTCTTTAATTCCGACAGTCTTGTTTCCATGGACAGAATCATTGTCTTTGTAAAGGCTGTTGGGAGGGGTCTCAGGTTGTATCCCATCATTAGGTAGAATGGGGATTTCTTTATTGTGGAGTGTGTCCTGTTGTTGTGTGCAAACTCAGCAAAGGGGAGGAGTTCTGCCCATTTGTCTTGTTGTCTGGAGCAGAACAATCGAAGGAAGACTTCTAACTCCTGGTTGACTCTTTCAGATTCTCCGTCTGTTTGTGGATGGAATGCAGTACTCATCATGTGTTTTACTCCTAATTGTTTTCCTAGCTCTTGGAAGACTTTCGCAGTGAATTGGGGGTCTCTGTTAGAGATAATCTTGTTGGGTAATCCGAATCATTTGTATACATTGTTGAGAAGCAGTGTTGCAGTTTGCTCTGCATCAATGGTTTTGTTACATGGTGTGAAAATTACCCCCTTAGTAGAGGAGTGGTCCACCACGACTAGAATAGTATCGTATCCTTCCGATTCTGGCAGGTCTGTGATCAAATCCATAGTGATCTTTGAGAATGGTAACACATCTTTTTCCCCTTCGATGGGTAGTAATGGAGCCTTAGTTGGGTGAGTAATTGATTTGCTTTCTTGACATTTTGCGCATCCATCAACGAACATTCTGACGAATTTCGCCATTCCTGGCCACCAATAGTCTCGAGAGACCTGTTCAAGAGTATTGAATTGTCCCGGGTGTCCAACTCCTTTTGCCTCGTGTATCGTTTTCACAATTCCGCATCGTAAGTTCCCTTTGTTTGGGACGTAACATCTGTTCTTGTAGAAAAGAAGTCCGTCATGAGTTGTCCAGTCTTCCAGTGCTGACTTGATCGGTGGTGGGCCTTCTTTGAGAATCGTCCTCATTGCATCGTCATATAAGGTTTCTCCTTTTAGGTTTTCTATTAAGTCGTTTTGTAGTTTGACGTCCATAGCTCTTAGGAAGAACTTATCTGGTAGCATAACAACATTATCGTTGTCATTCTTGTTGTTGTCAATGTGATCCGGTCTTCTAGAAAGAGCGTCCGATTGTGTCATTTTTGTCCCAGCTGTATGAATTAACTGGAGGTCGAATTGGGATAGGAATAAACTCCATCTGGCTTGTCTTTGGTTCAATTTTTGTGCTGTTTTGAAAAACATGAGGTTTTTGTGATTGGATAGAACAGTGATCAGATGTTTTCCTCCCATGAGGTAATGTCGCCATGATTCAAGAGCTCGAACAATGCTGAAAAGTTCCCGATCATATATTTCGTAATTCCTTTCCATTGGTGTGAGAGAATGTGAGATGTAACCGCATGGATGCCATTCTCCATTGGGTCCTTGTTGTCTAAGAACCACTCCTGTTGCCCATTTTGACACATCACATTCTATTAGGAAGGGTTTTTCAGTATCTGGCATAATCAATACTGGTTCGGAGAGGAACTTCCGTTTCAGGGCATCAAACGCCGATTGACATTCTTTGGTCCATTCGAATTTTTTGTCCTTTTTTGTTAGTTCGTTTAATGGCCTGGCAAGTTCCAAAAATTATCTGATGAACTTTCGATAGAAGTTTCTGAATCCTAAGAATGATTGGACTCCTCTGACTGTCATGGGTGGTTTCCAATCTCGTATCCCAGCTAGTTTGATAGGGTCCATTCCGATGTATCTGGGTCTGATGATCATTCCTAAGAAGTCTATTTCCGTTATGTCAAATTTGCATTTCTCTGGTTTCAGGAACAGGTTGTGGAGTTGTAGCCGTTCTAGAACTTTGATTGTCCGTTTTCGATGAGTTTCCAGGTCAGATGAGAATATTAAAATATCGTCCATATAGATGACTATCCAGCCTTCTTCGATATAATCAGTGAAGATGTCATCCATAAATGATTGAAACGTAGCTGGAGAATTGGACAATCCAAAGAACATCACCATTGGTTCATAGAGTCCTTTGTTTGTCTTGAAAGCGGCCTTCCATTGATCTCCATCTTTGATCCTGATATTATTGTATCTGTTCCGTAAATCCAGTTTAGTGAAGTATTGCGCTCCTTTTAGTTTGTCAATAAGATCTGATACTAGCGGCAAAGGGTAGGTATTTTTGATTGTCGCTTTGTTCAATTCTCGGTAATCTTGACATGGTCTGAAGGCTCCTTTTTCCTTTTTTGACACAAAGAAGAAGGGTGAAGCCATTGGGGATTTCGAGGGTCGTATGTAACCTTTGTGGAGATTATCAGTTAAGAATTCGTTTTGGAGTTGTTGTTCTATTGGGGAAAAGGAGTAGACCTTGCAGTTCAATGTTTCTATTCCGGGTTTAAGGTCGATGGCGTGATCATAGGGTCTGGATTCTGGAAACCTTTCCAACACATGTTTTTCGAATTGTCGTTTGTACTCGATAAGGAAGTCTGGGATTAATTCTTCGACAGGCTTTTTCTCTTCTGTTTTCTGGTTGTGTTCGAGTGTTTGGGAAACAGAAGTTTTTGCTTGTATGAGAATCTCTGGTGGTGTATGGTCTAGTATTCCTCTGAAGCGTCTGATATCAAGTTTCCTTCTTGTTGGGAATTTGATTTCTCTGTTTCTCCAATTGATCTGGGGATTATAATGTCGTAACCATGGCATTCCGAGAATGAGTTGTTCACCTCCTAATCCAGACACCATGAGGTCTTCTGTCATCTTCTTATCTCCGATAAAAAAGGTTACTCGGGCCATATGTGTTACATATGCCGAGGTATTCAGGGTTCCATCTACATTGAGGACTTTTACCCTTTTTTCTAGTTTGGTTAAAGGAAGACGTAACTTTCGAGCCGTTACTCGGCTAATGAAATTTCCTTCTGCTCCAGAATCTAGGAGCGCTAGCTTTTCGACGATTTGTTCACCAGTATAGAGTGCCAGCGGAATACGCATAGAATTTCGTTCCATCGCGGCGGATACAGTTACACTAGAGATACGAATTGGTGGGGGAGACGTCGAGCTCAACCGCTGCACTAAAAACCCCCTCCTTCCATAAGGTCTAAGATCTGGGTTTGTTCTTCTTCAGAGAAGTCTCGGTAGATAGCACGGATTTTATGATATGCATCTTCTGGAGTGGACTTCTTCGGGTTCTCCCTCTTCTGTTCATTCTTCGGCTTTTCCTGACAATTCTTCGCAATATGCCCTGGTTTGCTACACTTATAGCATAGCCCCTTTCAGTGATATTCTTGTGCTTCTTCATCGGAGATTCGGTTTACCTTTGTTTCGGGTTTAGACGGCTTCTTCGTCTTTTCTCCTCTGGTGATGGCCATCATGGTAAGCCAAGCGTTATTGTACTTCCTAGCTCTGTCGTACCATTCTTCGATAGTGTCTGGTTGATCAGGTTGCATCAAACAGGATTTGAGAAGGGCAGGATGAAGTCCAGCGAGGAAGTGATCAATAAGGGCTCTGTTGTCATATTCGGCATCCGCGGCGAGGAGACGGAATTCCGTTATATATTCGTCTACGTGTTTCTTGTTCTGTTTGAGAAGCTTCATCTTCAATCTAGTGTTGGTTCCAATATCTAGAGGTCAAAACGCTTTCTTGAAATCTTCGAGGAATTCTTCCCATGTTAATACATGAATTTGATCCTCGGGTTTGGTATCTGGGGCTTCTGTTTCCTTTTCCAGAAGTGTCTTTTTGTATTCATTCGTCTTGGCTTTCATCCAACTCACGGCCTGTCCTTCCTTCATGTATGACAGGGTAAATAGAATTTTATCTTTGTCGTTAGGGTAAAGGGTTTCATTAGCCATGAGGTATAAGTCTACTTCCGTAAGGAAGGTACTAGCCTTGGCTGGGCTTCCATCGTAGCTGTTCGGTACTGCCACTTTATTTTCCTTTTTCTTTTCTCCATTCGTTAACGTCTGCAAGATGGAAATTAAATCCTGAAGTGATGCGGAAGTCTGCTGCGTGGTCATGGGGTCTGAGGGAAGAGGTGAAGATAAGGTGGTTGAAATTGGTGTTTCCGGTTTGTCAGTTTCTAACGGCCTGCTCGTAGAGGACAGCGAGTTCTGGGTTTTGGAAGAGTGGATCTGAATTACTGTCTCTGTAGTCGGGGAGCTCGTCTGTTCCTGAGAAGGCTCTTGTGATGTATGGGAAGATTCTTGGGTCGACATTCTCCTTTCGTTGTCTGATAGCTTGAAGCCCGTCATGAAGTCTATTGTCTGTCTGGTTCTGGACCTGGTTCTGGGGGTCCTGGTTGTCCGTTGTTGGATTTCCTCTCTTGCCTCTTCCTGGGCAATTAATTCTAATCTTTGGATTCTTTGCTCGAATGTGAGCTCAACTTCTGGTGTGATAAGAAGAAAGGCTCTCCTCTGTTGTTCTTGTTCCAATAATTCGGGATCTTCAGCTGTGGTTCGCCGATGTCTAGACGTGGTGTTGAGTTGGGTGCCTTAACCTAGAAAGGTCGGCAAAATCAGCTTGACCTAATGTTACGCGAGTCCTTCACTGTGAACAATAAGTTCAAGTTTGAGCTTGAAGGACTTGATTCTTGAAGTCAATAGAGTTGATTCAATTGACTTAAGATAGAAGTTCAAATGATCAGACAAGGTTTTGATAAGGTTTTAACCAGGTCAAGCTAGAGAAGCTTGTTAACCGGTTAAGTGTATTTATAGAAAATAGACTCTAACTATGACTAAGTACTCAGAACTCAAAATAGCTACTATGAGTAAGCATAGTGAATCTTGGTAAGTAAAAGAAACAGAGAGAAGCATTGGTAATGAAAAAGAATACAAGACTAAGCAAGATAACGAGAAATGGAATACAAATACATTAAGCACCCTACTTGTCCTCGGAGTCCTCGTGTTTGTAACACTTCATTTTCAACTATAAAAGTGCAAAATATTCTCTATTTGTGTGAAATAAAAGGTAAAAGTTATGCATATCACCATAATTGGCACCAGCATTGTAAGAGGCTCTATATTTCTTCCTCAACACTTATGGCCATTCTGAGCTGGTATTTTTCAAGATATAATGTGAAAATAGTTGAAATAAATTTGTAGTATGTAAATATGAGAAATTGAGGACAGGAGAAAGCAAATTGTGTCAACATTATTACTTCTAGTCTGACCTACACTACTAGTCTAGGAGACAGCACTGCTAAACAGAATTTTCTTGCCCATATGTGGCAGATTACTCAGCACTCAAACTCACATGGACCAAAAGAGCCATACAGCTGGATTTTAGCTAGATCCAGATTGTAACATGGTGCCTCCAAGCTGAGGCACATTGTGTGGCCAGTGTGCTGCCAGAAGTCAAATAGATTGCATAGACAGAGTGGTCCTCTGTGATACATAGACCATTGGATTGTGTTCTCTGGAACAGGTTGAGGCAAATGGCATCTGTGAATGTATTCCATGACAAGAACCCTGAACCACATACTCTTGTGCAAGAGAAGTTGGCACTGCTATAACATCTGCTTTTTAGCTTGCTTATAAAGCAGTGTGACACAATGAAGAAGAGTCCCAAGTGGGGACAATGTGCTACTACTATCTGCAATAGAAGCCAGAGAGTCTTTAAAAAGAACATTATAAATATACAAGAGAAAAAAAAATTGCACTGACACTGTTGCTGACTGTGTCACTTACAGGCCAGGTTACTACCTATGTAGTATCTAATTAGTATTATAATTGAAGCCCTGTAAGCATTGAACTTTGAACTCCAAAATGAACTATTCTTATATGCATATCATACTACAGTAACACTACATAGCACAGGACACAGGACAGTATGATTTTCACCTCTATCACAGACAGTGTCACTGACAACATATATGGTGCAATCTGGCTTTAACCTACACAAGGCCCCCTTCTTACCTCCAACTGCTTATCATTGCCTATAATGCCTCTGACAATGTGTTGTATTGCATTCTGTACCTTTCTCCTACACCTCTCACCCATGCCTCTCCCTCACATCTCACATCTGCACTTCTTATACTGTCATCCAGTGCATATACCTGGATAATGGCTGTGCCAATAGCAATATGAATCTGGTTAAAAAAAATTCTCAGTATTACAAGGATGACAATGAGTAGACAAAGCATACCAAAGACTCTTCAGGGCCTAACCTGCTACTGCTAGCAATTCTAAAGTACAGAAGGATCAGTAAATTCTTTGGAGTTTTCAGCAGTCTTACTAATAATATGCATAACTTTTACCTTCAAAAATTCACATGCAAATGGAGAATACTTGCACTTTTATGGTTGAAAATGCAATATATAAGGGAATTGAGGACTAGTGTGAGCTCTGAGCAGCTAGTTAAAGCAAGTAGTAGAGAAGGACTTAAAGTATCAGCAGAGTAATGGTTGATGGTAGGCCATATAGAAGTACCTGACCACTGCTGGTATGAAAACAAACAGTGAATATGAATCCAGAGGAGTGTCCTGAAACCTGTAGAGACTAAAACCACACCATACCTCTCTATTGAAAGCATACTAAAGGGAATATTTTCAATTTTTTAATAATATTTTTGATTCAACACTCAATTTGAAGAAAGAATAAAAGCCTTCAATGATACTCAGACAGAATATTAATGGAGAAACAGAGATAAACAGAGAATAATGAATTGTTGGCAGGATACTTGAGATACTGATATCAAATTGAAGCAAATGAAATAGATGATAGGATACTGAGAAGGTGCCTGGATCACAGAAGAGAGGAAGACAAAGCTGTATGATAGAAGGACCAAAGTGGCTGAGCTGATATGTACACTTGAATGAGAAAAGAAGTGTATTATATGTCTACAGAGCAGATGACAGTAGAGAGAGAAGGAAGGAACCATGTGGAGTGGCATAGAAGTATAATATTTGCAAATAGAATTGGAAGGGGAGCTGTTTGGCAAGAGAAAATTGCAAATGATTGGTGTTGGGAGACTGCACAATTGTCATAGAAAAGGAAGAAAGAGTTTATGGCTATGAAGCCTGACTACAATTGGACACTGTGACAGGGAAATTACCAAATACAGCTCAGTTTTATATATTATTTAGCATCCAACTCAGTTTTATTTTTATATGTGACAAATATCTTAGATTATTTATATTGTAGGGTATGAAAGAGGTCATGTTTTGTAGGTGAAAGGCAGAAGAGATACTGCCTACCAATCACCAGAGTGTATGAGGTTGTTGTTCAGGTAGAAGAGCTACCAGCAATCAGTATTTTCAGGCTCTAGCTTATTTAGTTGTGCAAGAGGTGCAGGCTGGTTGAGACTTAAGATTGTATTCCAAACCAGAGATCTAAATAAAAGCTAGAAAGAGCTTGGCTTTTAATGCAAGAGGTGTGTTTTCAGATAAGACAAACATTGTATCAGTTACTAAGAGAGTAGCTGACATGCATCAGTATAGTCTGGTGTGTTGATGTGAATCATAGAGAGATTCAGGCTAGCAGTGTCTAGAAAATTTGTCCTCTTGAAGAAGTTTAACCTTTGGGCAGTTTCTAGTTGAACCTTTACTTACCAGTTTTGCTTTTAAAGTGATTAATAAAACCAGAAAACCAGAAAATATTTATAAGTACTGAACACACATCTCAATCTGAGAAGTTTGTTTTGAAGACATCCATCTCTGAACTACTGAGTGAGATGCTGAGAATTATTCTTAACATTGTGGTAATAGTGAATTATGCTAAACCAACTTGCAAAACATCTGATAATCAAGAACTTACCTATCTTTTAGGGGCATTCCAAATCAATATTCTACTGTCATGAACCCTTTGGAGTCTTCACAGTGTTGAAATACACTCTCAAGTTTCTTCTCACAGCAGGTTCCTTCACAATCCACTTCATCTAGTGAATCCAATGTGTTTATGCCTTCAGCTACTCTGATTCATAGCTGAGAAAGGAGAGTTACAAGGAATATAGCTCCACCAGTTCTACATATTCTATATCTTACTCTGCTAAGCCAGACATTCAACTCAAATAGCAGCAGAATCACTACACAGGCCACAGGTTAATGAAGACAGTCTGTTATATATAATATTCTGATGAAAATGTACCCTTATGTCTCTTCCATACCATTATTGTTCTATTTTGCAGGTATCAGCAAGCAGAACCTGTCTACTACACAAAATACATCTCAGATATTCATACCTCTAACACCTGTTACTCTGACTCATAGCCTTCCCTCTTTCTCATAGAATATCATCCAGATACTATACAAAAACATGGAGGAAGGATTTCCTGCTGGTTTTATGAGCCATAACACACCAGGAACCCTCTTGTTCAGCATCAGCACTTCAGATGAATTGCTCTCATTTCTGCCAGCTCTGCAGATGCTATCTGTCTGTGGGACTCATATCACCTTGCTTCTCACAATGCCACCTGAATCTCCAGTGGAGACTCACAGCCCTGCGAGTGTTACACATCCCTCCAACAACACAAACTCACCTACAAGTTGTGATCTGGTTTCCAAGGCAAATGAAGACATCAATCTGTTTTCATGGGAATAGCTCCTCAAGTCAGAGAGAAAGTTGAACAAGTATTAGAGGGTTGAGAAGGCTGTGTTTCTCATTCTTGAACATGCAGGCCATCCTTCCATAGTAGAATTCATAGTGGAGTTCACACAACAGATGTCATAAGAAGATGCCAATTGTTCTGGGCTGAAGCATATTAAGCAACTGCAGTATTTCTTACAGGGAATGCTTGCTTGTACACTGCTTCATGACATTCAAAACATGTATGGCCATTGCTATAGCAACCCAACCTACTGCTCTGTCAAAGAACAAAAGGACTTTGACTATATGCTGCAGCCTATGGATATTTAATATGCTAAACCACAACTTTTTAACTAGGCTGTACAAGCTGTTAGTGATCAAGTACACTATGAAATAGAAAATCTTGCAGCCAGAGAACCAAAAAAAGCCACTCCAGGTCTTCCTTTGATACAACCTTGACTTGCAGCCATAGAAAACAAACAAACATTAGTGAAGGGTGTTCAGACCATTACCCATGAGGATGTGTTATTATTCAACATCTCTGATCAAGTGAAGGTTTTCCAAGCTTGTTTACTTGTGGTTTGGTATCTTATGCAGAGTATGGCAGCTCCTTGAAAAAACAGAGAGGTTATTGTTCACAAATGAAGACCTCTAATTATAGTATTTGTTCCTTTATTCTAGAGCCTTATTTACTGCTCACCAATTCAAAAGGTTCAATTTGTGGCTATCAGTGCTTTCATCTAGGTCAGAAATCATTTTGCTAATGGTTATTTTCAAATTCATATGAGTATCTGGCATCTGGCATGCAAGTCACACACTGACATGAGGAGACTTTACTGTCAACTCAGCTTAAGTGTTGCCTATAACACCTTATGTGAAGCACTCATCACAATAGGTGAGACAGGACACTGTCAAATGTGAGTTAAGATTAAGGAAGGGTTGGAGCAAGAGATTGTTGTTGTTAAGTGTACTCTGGACAATATCCAGAGATATGCACCAAACTGGGAGGGGAAGATTGATGGAATGAGCCAATTTATCCATGGAACTGTGGGTACTGTTCAATTCCTTGAAGACTGTGCTGATAATGCTTTCAATCTTAAAGACCATTTGACATGTATTTATGAGAACAAGTGGGCCAGTGTCATGGTAAGCAAGTTATATAACAGCATTGACTGGAATTAATTACACTTATAAAGTCCAGTCCTTGCATGTCCTTTGGACTCTCATGGGTTTTGCACCTGAGCTTAAGTAACCACTCCAACCAATACTCAAACAATTTTGGACAGTCCCAGGGCCTCAATCTGATGGAGTGGCAATTCATTGAATGCAAGAAGGGTGGAAAACCATTATTCAGCCTCTTGGGTGTAATAGGGAGCATGAGATAGAGACAATAGGTATGATGCAATGTCTGCATAACTTCTTTATGCAGATGGGTATTGAACCCAAGTATGCATTCAAGTGTATCTCATGGGTCACCAGTGATAGTGGGTCTGTTCTAGTTATCAACCATGCTAAATGGTATTATTCTGTCTGGTATAATCACAATGATTCCAAATCTGACTTTAAGATCCTCTATAATGTCCTTGCGACACCCAAGGTCTTTCATATGCAGGCAATCAGTCAGAATATGATAGGACAGAACTATTATAGTACCTCACCTACAAAGAATCCATTGGTGCTCTCACAGAGTGCTGATAAAGTCAACTTGAAGATTTCTACAGATTGGAAGGATGTCTTGAACTATTACCATCTCTCCCACTCCATGACACTCTTTTGGGAGGCACAGATACTTGACTGCTAGATGTAAGTGTTTTTAATTCAACATAGTTGGTTTTGGGTACTAATATATTGACTAGATGTATACTCAGTCTTGACAAGTTCAGTAATATTGTCTCATATTTTCAACACCAGAGTAAAGGCAAACCACCTTCTTTTGAAGATCTTCTCAAGAAGGTAGATAACATTGTGCACCACTACATATCATATACTGCATATGACCAGGCACTCAATCTCAATATGAACAACTTGGCTCTAGAGAGTTTAAAGTTCAAAGTAGGCATGCCATTTACACTGTTACAAATTCTCTCTGTTATGTATCCATGCTTCCCTTTCCCCTTGGACTTATTACACTTTTCTAGTTCCCTTTTCCTTTCTTACATATGCTTCTATCTCACATTAGACACATACACTTTCCTAGTTCCCTTCTCTCTCTCACACTTGTAATAGTGTTTTGTCAGTGTATACCAATAGAGTCAGATATTATGCATATTCAACTGATACTACTGCTTACATACAAACTTTACGTAGATATTGGATGTACTTATTTAAGCGCTCATACTATGGTCTAAGCTCTCCAGCTTGACCTGGTTAAATCTATCTACTTTGTGTCAATGTAACAATGGAAGGAACTCTGAACCTCAAAGGGCCTCTTTGAGCAAACTCAAACTTGACTTGTAACTCTGACTATAACATTAGAGTCATCTCTGGTGTTGTTGTGCAGGAGTAGCATAACACAAGGTCAAGCTGATTAATTGCTGACCTATCAAGGTTTAGGCATTCATCTAAGGAATCAAAACAACGATGAAACAGAGCAAACAACACATTGAACAAGACATCGCTGAAGCAGAAGAGCAGTGGTGTGGATTACAAACCCAATTGATATCAAGCCCTGGTGGACAAGCGATCCCACCATTAACTAGAGCTGCACAGAAGAGACTACTGACCCTCTCCCCCTCGCTCTCACAACAGAAGCAGTCTTAGGAAGAGACACCACCCAGTCCATTAAGAACAAGGAGAACCTTGACCCTACAATCCACAGTGTGTGGATTCAAAGAAGCAGGTTATAAAGGCTTTGAATTGCCACAGATATTGAAGAGAGAAGGATCTTCTACATCAGGCACCTCCACCAAATCTCCCAAAGAACAAGACCCCTTCCTTCCAGAGACTTCTGGAAACTCTGAAAAATAGCCCTCAAGCAAGGTACCTGTGATTGCCAATTGAGATGGCTGAAGAAAAGAAACTATCTGGAAGTGTGCCAAAAGGGGAACCCAGAGAGGAGATAACGATTGGAAGCATGGTGCCAGTACAAGTCATTGTGGAAAAAGAGATAAAAGCAGCTCTCCTATGAGTATTTATGAGAGAACAGAAGGAGGCAAAGAAGTTCTTATGAGAAGTGCTCCTTTATGTCAAACTAAACCTGAAAATGTTCACTATGGACCAAGCTAAGAAGCTGTTCCTGTTGTCATACATGACAGATAGATCAGAGGAGTTTTGAAAGAACAACAAGACAGATCTCCTTCTCATAAGGGATGCAGAAGCCGAAAAGGTCTCATGGGTGGACTTTATTGAGGAGTTCAAAGTAGCATTTGAACCCCTGGATATAGCACTCAAAGCCCAAATGAAGCTCCAAGATCTAAAGATAAAGGAATAGGCCAATGAATACACCTATCGATTCCAATTTCTAGCTAAACAGACAGAGTATAATGATGCAGCACAGATTGAAGCCTTTAAGCAGAGGTTACTAAAAAACCTCATGCTAAAGATCATGACTCAACTGGAAGGGAAGCTGGAGACTATTAAAGACTAGATGACTGCTGCAACCTTGTTTGGTGAAAGTTGGAAGCAGGCTATGGAATATGGAAAGAAGTGGGACAAAGACAATGGAAGAAAGCTCTAGAAGAGCTTCTGGAAGAAGGAAGGTACTTCAGTTTGCAAGATAAGCAAAGCGGACCAAAAGGAATACATGGCAAAAGGACTTTGCTTTCAATGCAGGAGGAGCAGACATAGGGTTAGAGATTGCCTGGAAAAAAAAGGAGGAACCCAAGAGGGAGGAGCTGAAGAAGATGACCAAAGAAGAAAGGTTTGCAAAGATCTGGGCTATTGTTGATGATCAAACAAAAGAAGAGAAGGAATTGCTTCTTGACCTTATAGAGAAAGAGGGTTTTTAATATGGTGAAGGAGAATGACATCTCCACCACTGATCACTATCTCACACTTTGTACTAGCAAAAATTGATTGAAATTCTATGCACATTCCTCTACAGTACAAAGTGGGAAGTAAAACCATCGAAACCAAAGCTCTTCTTGATTCAGGAGCAGGAAGAAGGTTCATCAGTCCAAAAGATGCAAGAATGTTGAACAAGGACTGGAATAAACTCCTGGAAAAAATAAAAGTATACAATGTTGATAGGCCCAAATAAAACTGCATGGATCTCCCATTCAGTTGGCCTCATGTTCACTATAGGAGAAAAGACCTTCTATAAAGATTTTCTGATCTTTGTAATTGAAGAAGAAGAAATCATTCTTGGGTTACCATGGTTAAGAACCCATAACCTGAAGATAAACTGGCAAACTGGCGAAATGAAGTTTCCAGAACAAAGGAAGATAGCCATCAGAAGGTTCCATGGAGTCCTAGACAGAACTGATCCTGAAGTCCTCATCAGGGCTAAAATAATGACTTCTCAAGAATTGGCACAAGCTAAGGAAGGACCAAAGTGAACTATCGAAGAGCTTGTACCACCCTATCTTGCTGAGTTCTATGGACACTTCAAGAAAGGGAAGTTGGAGAGATTCCCACCTTCAAGATCTTATGACCATGCAATTGGTCTGAAACCAGACTTCATGCCATGAGACTGAAAACTCTACCCTTTATCTCCAAAGGAGCAAGAAGAGCAGGACAAGTTCATTGAAGAAAATCTCCAGAAAGAATATATTCACCATTTGAAATCCTCTATGGCCTCACCATTCTTCTTTGTAGCAAAAAAAAGAGAAAGGAGTGCTTAGACTGACTCAGAACTATCGAAAGCTTAAAGAAGGAACTATAAAGAATGCATACCCACTACCCCTAGTATCCAACCTCATCAATAAACTGAAAGGAGCATGAATCTTCAGTAAATTGGACCTAAGGAATGGTTACAACAACATTCAGATTAAGGATGGAGATCAATAAAAGGCCACCTTCAAAACAAACAAAGGGCTCTTTGAACCTATGGTAATGTTTTTCAGTCTTAGTAATTCACTAGCAACATTCCAGTCCTTTATGAATGACATTCTATCAGATTTCATAGATGAGAGATGGTGCATTGTGTACATGCACAACATCCTGATTTTCTCAAAGAATCGAAAGACCCATCAGGAAAGAATATGCCAGCTTCTACAGCAAATTCTGGAACACAATTTGTACCTGAAGCCAGAGAAGTGTGAGTTTGACATTCATGAAGTAATATTCCTTAAAATAGTCATCTGACCCAGACATATTGCCATGGACCCAGTTAAACTTGCAGAGACAGCCAAAGGGGTATGAGCCTTTTTAGGCTTCGGCAACTTCTACTAAAAGTTTATTAGATGATATTCAGATATAGCCAGGCTATTGAACAATCTCACAAAGAAGTTGCAAAAGTTTGAATGGACAGAAGTGTGTCAGAATGCCTTCGACTCACTAAAGAGGAAGTTCTTATCTGAGCCAATCCTGAAAATCCCCAACACTGAACAGCCATTCATTATTGAGGCAGATGCATCCAAGTGGGCAACAGGTGTGGTGCTACAACAGAAAGAGAGTAATGGCAAATGGCACCCATGCAGTTATCTTTCCAAGTTGCTCTCAGCCACCAAATAGAACTACAAAATATGTGACAGAGAACTACTAGCAATAGTCAGGGTGTTGACTGAATGGAGACATTATCTTATGGGAGGAAAACATAAAGTTGTGGTGCTCTCAGACTGCAAAAACCTGATGTATTTCAGAACAGCTCAGAAGCTGAATTGATGGCAGGCCAGATGGAGCCTTTTCCTTTCAGAATTTGACCTCACACTAATACACATACCTGGAAAACAGATGACACAAGCAGACACATTATCTAGACAGTCGAATGAAAAGGAAAATGAAGATAATGATAACGAAGATGTCATCTTACTCCTGGATTGGCTTTTCATCAAAGGAATCAACATAGTGTTAGCGACAGAAGTTTGGGAACAATTGAGTCCAGATGACTTCCACAAGTCAGCCTTGGAAACATTACTAAACCAAGGTGTGCCACCAATCAAATCTGCACTATCCAATTGGGAGATCAAGGACAACCTTTTATTTTTTCAAAGGAAAGGTCTATGTTCCTAACAATGATGATCTCCATTGTTCAATCATTAAAGAAATCCATGAAGGAAAGGGAGTCAGACACCCAGAACAGTGGAACACAGTAGAACAGGTTCAAAGAGACTTCTGGTGGCCAGGAATGACAAAATTCATCAAAAGCTTTATTGATGGATGTGTACCTTGCTAGCAAAGTAAGACAAACACTCATTCCACCAGAACCCCGATACAGCCAATTGAAGCATCAAAATCTTCCTTTCCATTTCTGGTCTGTATGATAGACCTCATCACTGACTTACCTGTAGTTGATGGATCTGATAGTATTTTGGTCATGGTGGACCACTTGTCTACAAAGGGGGTAATTTTTATCTCTTGCACCAAGACAATGGATGCCCCAGAGATTGCAGAACTATTACTCTAATATTTCTACAAATGATTTGGACTTCCAGACTGGATAATCTCTGACTGAGATCTGCACTTCACAGCAGAAGTGTTTCAGGAAATAGGAAAACAACTGCTTATCAAGCATTCAATGAGCACTGCATATCACTCTCAGACAGATGGAGAAATGGAAAGAGTCAATCAGGAAATTGAGGTGTTCTTGAGAATCTTCTGCTTCAAGGAACAAACTAGATGGAAGGAGTACCTTCTGTTCACTGAATTAGCTCATAACAACTGGACTCATTCTGTCATGAAGAAATCTCTGTTCTACCTGATGATGGAATATCACTCTAGAGCTCTCCCTATGACATTCAAGAAGACAAACATCCCCTCTGTTGAAGAGAGATTGAACAAGATAAAGAAGGTACAGGAAGAGACATCAAGCCTTTTGGAGCTGGCTCGGCAACAAATAATAAGAAGGGAAAAGAAATGTCTGGATACATTCAAAGAAGGACAGAAAGTGTGGCTGGAAGGAAAGAACCTAATCATTGGATACCCAATGAAAAAACTTGCTCCAAAAAGAGAAGGACCCTTCAAAATTACCAAAGTATTGGGACTAGTAATGTACCAACTGCAACTGCCACCACAGTGGAAAATACATCTGGTGTTCCATGCTGCACTTCTATCTCCATTTAAAGAAACCGAGGCACATGGACTGAGTTTCACAGAACCTCCACCAGATCTGATCAAAGGGTTCAAAGAATATGAAGTGGAAGTGATCATAGGGCATTAACCAAAGAAACGACCACAAGAGTTTCTCATCTTGTACACCGGCTATAATTCATCTCATAACCAGTGGGTTGAAACTGAAGGGATAACCAATTGTCTGGAGCTCTATGAAGACTATATAAAGAAGCATAAGCTGAAGCCATTAAAACTCATTCCCACTGCTTAAACATGTCTACTTATGCATCTACTTCCACTTCTTCTTCTGGCTCTACTTCTAGTAGCTAGCCACAAGGACTCCTGAGCCCTACTCCTACAGAGGCTGGAGATAGAAGGTATGGCAAGAACATTACCTACCATTCATAGCCTCTGCCCAAACCTCTACCAACTCCTCCACCTCTTCAACTCCCAACAGTACAACCAGCAGATCAGGAATGCCACTAATCCTGACAACCAACTGGAACCCACAGTCAAAAGCCTTTTTTTCCTTCAGGCCCAATGAGACCTACTCAAGAAGATCACTCAGAGTTGTGAGCTGGAAATTGCAAATCAGGTCTTATTTGTGTAGAACTATGGACTTGGCCTTGAGGGGCCTGTAATAGTACTGTCTACCTTCCCTAATCATTCCCATTTGTCCATGCCTCTGCCCACAGATCCCCAAGCTCCTTCTGAGTATCCCAACCCCAATACTTTCTCTCTTCTCGACCACCTTGGATGATGAACCATGGGAACAGGTACCCCAGACCTTCCCTTGAACAGCTCTCCTCCCCTTTCAATCAGACCTCTGAACCTGCTCCAGACTACACCCTCCTTTATTCTGAACCCTCTCCTGATCCTGACATTAAACCGAAAATCAAGCACACTCTCAGACATGTCCCTCCTTTTGACACCCTCATCGTCAACTCTAGCAGTACAGTTTGCTTCTGAGGTAGAGGAAGGTGTGGTGGCTGGGGAAGGAGGGAAGGACAAGGGGAACCAGCCTCTGCCTCTGCTCAAGCACTGAGACTCTGAATCACTGAAAAACAGATTGCTATCACCAATGCCTATGAAATCACCCACAGAGAAACTGATGGAGCACATCTCTGCCTTATGTGCAAACTGGAGTGCCATCTCCTCTGAAACTGTCCAAGCTACTATTGCAAGCGATGCCTTGTCTATGCACCTGGACATATCACTGTGGGGTGCACTCGATGAAGGTGGTCTATGAGACTTGCAAATGGAGAGTCTCATTCAGATAGTGGTGCTCTGTTGGACCATAACAATTATGATGATGATGGGTATAACAATCTTGACAGAGAACAATGAGCAGTTGTTTGTTGTTAACACAGAGGAGGAGAAGCAGGAGTTTGTGTTTATAGGGGTAAATCTGAAAAAGGTAACAATGACAGACCTTCATAGTGTGGAAGAGCAGATGGGTTGGTCCCTGGATGAGTTGCAAGATTACAATGCAGAACTCTATGGGGACAGGGAGTCTAGACCTTAACAGAGAGGTAATGTTACAAATTCCCTCTGTCATGTATCTATACTTCTCTTTCCCCTTGGACTTATTACACTTTCCTAGTTTCCTTTTTCTTTCTCACATATGCTTCTATCTCACATCGGACACATACACCTTTCCAGTTCCCTTCTCCCTCTCACACTTGTAATAGTGTTTCATCAGTGTATACTGATAGAGTTGGGTATTACACATATTCAACCGATACTACTGCTTACATATAAACTTTACATAGATATCAGATGTACTTATTTAAGTGCTTGTACCATGGTCTAAGCTCTCTAGCTTGACCTGGTTAAATCTATCTACTTTGTGTCAATGGAACAATGGAAGGAACTCTAAACCTCAAAAGGCCTCTTTGAGCAAACTCAAACTTGACTTGTAACTCTGACTATAACATTAGAGTCATCTCTGGTGTTGTTGTGCAGGAGTAGTGTAACATACACCACTATTTACACAGGAGGATAATAATATACACTGTCAACACCACACTCAGTTCAGCTCCTGTCAGTGGGAAACAACCTTCTAAACTGCAAGTTGAAGATATTAGATCTGAGATGCTGGTGAACAAGAAGTCATTGAAATCTAAACACTATGAAGAGGTTCCAGGATTCAATAGTAACTATGTACTTGTGAATGGAATACTTTCCAAAACTGAATACTTCTTTTGGATTAAGCTTGCATATGCTGTTCCAGAAGGTAATTTTAAACAAGTTTGGGAAATTATAAAGGCAAGTGATTTTACTTAAACTGATTTCTTCCTTCCTGATGAACATCTGTCCAGATATTGATGTTCATTTTCACTGGCAGTGGAAACACCAACTATCAAGACTTACTACTTGAGCTGTAGTGTCTCTTTAAGTATGAGACTAGCAAAAACTTGATGGATGCCTTATGGAGCAACATTCTCATAAAACTTACTGGTGAGCTCAGGAAATGGATTCCCACAGATCTCATACTGGAATACTACAACCAATGGCTCAAGAATCTTGTTGACAAGAGTGATGGCACATTTGATAGCACATTCATGCAAAAGCTTATTTTACTGAACATTGACCTTTTCCTTTGCCTAAAAGAGGCATTTGAAGTTGCTGTGAATCTGCACTAGTGATTAAAGCTTCACACATCCCCTCATCTCTGAGACAAGTACAAAATGCTACTTACTATGTATAGTGAGGATGAGTTACACACACTCAGACTAGGTTGTTCATTTGGCTGCACTGCAGTCAATCTGTTTAGCCATAGGGAAGAGCAATATGCTGACACTCTTCCCAACCTTCTCAAAAAACATACTTTCCAGGTTGAACTTCTTCACAGGATTGATTTTGAATGAAGATCACTGCCACCAATATCTGAAAGTATAAATATGAATTGCAAGCCTCCTCTACTATCTATACCTCCTGCCAATACATCTACTCCCTTCTATAACCCCATACCTATGCATGTTGACTCTTCAAGCCCAATTCTGCCTCCATCTCCAACACTTGCAAGCAAATGTGATTCCAATGCCTTAAGTGATACCAGTAGTGGTTCTAGTTGTTCCAATGAAGATAAATTAGTAGAGGATGATACTGAAAACATTATTGCTGTAGACAATCAGCTGGTTACAAAGGAATATTGCTCACATCTAAAGCTGAGTCCAGAATTGATGCCTTCAATTGATGATGTGGGCTTACTGCTTGATGAGTGGTTGGATGATGAAGGGCTAGAAAAAATAGAAGGAGAAACTAAAACCAAAAGTGGTGATGAGTTTGAGGACAATTAGTCACTACCAGTATATGCATTTGAATCAGTATCAGTAATACAGAGTCCAGTAGCATGTACCATTGTCTCCAAGTTGACCCACAAGTTTTATATTGAGGACAATACCCTGAAGACACTTCTGCCACACTTTGCAGAAGAATTGCCTTTTTATACTTTGCAGGTCATTCTTGTGCAGGCTCTGGAACCTTGCATGTCATTCAACGACTTTGATTGATTAGACCTAGTGTTTGTAGTGTCTTCCAGGACTTGTGGGAGTGATGACAGTGGGATTTCTGAAGGTGGACTCAAGGACATGATGGATTTGTCTTCAGAGTCACTCTCAGTACAAGCTTTCAATTTTTTCTTCTTTTTCTTCTGCTTTTTCTTCTGCTCTCATTGAGAAAGAACACTGGTACACAGAGAAGAAAGGACAGCAAAGAGTTTAGCTGTTTGGAACACTGGGAAAGGCCAGGATATGGAAGAAAGTAGAATATCAAGTGATTCTTATAATTCTTATGTGAGCAGTGTGTCAAGAACAAGATTGATAAGTGATTTTGGAAGGAACAAGAACTATGAATAGTTGTAGTGCTCCTCCTTGAGTCATTCCTCCATTTATAGTGATTTCTCATAGACAGTGAGCTTGGCTTTTACTTCCTTAATCTCTGGCTTCTTTAAGTGTGATGTTTTCCATTTTGAGGTAGTGATAGATAGAGAGATAAAAGAAATAAGGTCTGGGTTTGATGATTTGGTGAACTTCTCCTAATGTACTTTGTCTAATATCTTATGTCATTTGCAGCACAAGCCACAAGGAAGATTGTGTTTAGCATCAATGCAGTCCAGAGTTGTCTCAGCAAGTGGTTCACACTGATACACACAGTTCTCACAAGCAATATGGCAGATCTTTTCAGCAAGAAAGTATACTAATGCAGGATCTAAACTGGTGTTCTTCACATTTGGGAATCCTTCCAAAAAGTCTAAGTCTAATAGGAAGGCTGTGAAGTTGATTAGTAAAAAATGAAGAATGATATTGAACAACCTACTCTTAGCCATCTTCTTTGCCTTCACTATCAACTAGGTGGAAAAAAAAGTGATCTGTTGTCCATAGGTGTCCACATTACATCTGACATGACCACCAGCCTGCTTCTGTTTATTTAGTGTCTCTGCCACACCAATGGAGATGCTGTTAACAAGTGTCTTGGCATGGATACCATTTGTGAACACCTTTGTTGTGATAATGACTTAGAGCTGTGGATCAGACTCCAATAGCTTGATGGTCTCCTCATTATACTTGTCTTCAGCAACTAAAGAGTACATTCAAATGTAGTCAAGTGGATTGACTTCAGAATGGCAGCAGTGGAAGAGAAAGAGGAAAAGTTGAAAGCCAGGTTCAATAGTGTGGATATGAATAATAGTTTTGTGGCCCTCATTGAGGTAGAGAATGAGTTGGGGAAAGCCAAGACCTTTAATGGAAGATGTGAGAGTTTGTACAATAATCTTGGTATTAGAGTGTTCATTTGACTGTCAAATCAAACAGAAGTTACTTCTAGAGAAACCTAGAGTTGAGCATACTGAATCTGTTGATATACCTAGCTATAGGGTAGCTGTCATTCTGAAAATAGCAGTATCTGGAAGTTGACCAGAAAGAAAGAATCCAATGATTCTGAAGGCTGGACAGAATGAAAGACCCTATTTATCAATAACATGGGCTTCTTCAGCACATCTAAAAATAACATTGGAGTGAAAGCTGGTGGAATTAGGAATCTTGTACTATTCAGGTTCATAAAGATGTTTAGGATCAATAATGATAAGCTGATACTTGCATTTAGTAGTTTCTTTGATGATATTGGTATGCTCAAGGCAAGCAGCAGACATGTTCTGGTGAGTAAATGCAAAGCCTTTAATTCCAAATCTTGTGGATTTTTTAACCCTAGGCACCTTGCTCCAGATGGAGAAAAGAAAAGAAGATGAGAAATTATACAATGTTGTTTGCAAGACCCTTCATAGGTGATATGACAATACTGACAGGCTTTTTCTTGATGCATACATCAAACCAAGAGTAGTTTCATGAGTTCTAGCTTATTTCCTGATGTAGAAGAAGAGGAACAATAAAGAGAGTAGACTTTCTATTGCCAGTAGCTGTGATGTACATGACCTGCTTCAGATTAAGAATGTCTGCAATTGGCTTGTGCTAATGAGGCTTCAATCTGTTGGTCCATTGGGGAATACACTTTCTGACTATGGCATCAATGACTTTTAAGCCTTCAGGAGAGTGAAAGTTGAGCTTGATAGCTATCAGAAGATGGCAGATTGACACAGAAGTACAAAATGGGACAGTGGCTATGCACCTAAAGGCTAACCAAACATGTACATATATTAGGTAATATATGGGTGTGCTGCAAACCTCCTGCAAAATGCCTAAAACTAATTGTCAAGAGCATAATTCAAAGCAGGCTAAGCCACCATGTTGGGAAGGATAGTATTAAGTTTTCTCGATAGTGTACACTTGAGCTAGCTATCTTGATATGAATAAGCATTCAAATTTGTTTAGAATGAATGAACTTGAATCAAAGCAGAGGTTGTTAATGCATCTGCAATTTTATCTTTGCCCATGTTATACATAGAGCCTCTCCTACTCCAATTCTGCCCAGACTCTGCCCAAGAACAACCTAATATCCAATATCAGATTAAGACATTGAGAAGACAGAAGCTGCCTAAGCAAGGCACATTGAGGAAAAGAGGCAAGTATGTGTTGGCATGTTCAAGCCTCATGTGGCAGTATTGAGAATTGCCTTTTTTGGGCCATTTCCATGATACTCAACCACTAGGCAAGCTACAACTCTGCAATACTCAGAAAGAGCAAAACCAGGAGGCCAGTAGTCTCCTCAGGCACTTGATAAAGTCAGAATATAGTAAGTTTGAGAAGAATAGAACCTAAGAATGAGTCAACTGAAATGCTGCTGACATTGGTATCAAGCCAATGCTGTCACTGGGTGCAGGGAAGCATGAGTTGAGATAACTTATGTAATGTCTATGCTTTAGTTACAACTAGGGATTTTAAAATAACCCAAATTAATTATTCAATAGATATGTTATATATTGAAAAGCATAAGTTGAAGAGTATCTATTGAATATCTGCTCTAAATTATGGTTTGCTTATGCTATAGAATATAGTATAGATATGATACACATATATTATAGTCATGCTACAAAGCAGAGAGGGTATATAGCATAAGCATCAGATATAAAAACTCAAGTTATGCAGCATATATGCAATATGATTTTAAAGCACAAATAGATAATACATGCCATGTGGTAATTGTTATTACACACTATATCTAGCAATGAGATGTGCATACTCAATAGCATAGCTATTGCAAAAGTTGAATTTAACTTATGCTATAGTTGTGCAATATATAAAGCTGGAGAAAGTTGCAATACTGTCATAAAGGTATGAAGGTGATGGCACCTCAACTGTGACACTATTATCAGCTAGCAATGAGCCTATAGTGACCTGTGACTACCATCTTCACAAGCAACAGCACTTATTGTCTCCAAAATAAGTTACTGACTATTTTTTTTGCTATCTATATGTTACAGTTGTAAGCTGATGACAGACCCTCTGTGACTCATTATATTACAGTCTTTTGGCAACAGGACAGTGCCTCTGTTACCTGTTACAGCCTCCATACACTTCATGACAGTATATTAAAATCAGAAAGAATGCAGAAGCAAGGAACTCTTAATTAAGAGAGCATAAGGTGAAGAGTCCTCAATCAAAGGATGCTAATAGGACTTATTATTGTACCTTGTCTATATAGGATTAGTGAAGGTGGAGATTCCTTAATATAAGAATATGAAGGCAAGAAATGCTTAATAGAAGAATACAAAGGTAAAGGTAAAAGATCTTTAGTTAAACAAGCAAAGGTGAAGAATCCTTAATGTAAGGATATGAAGACAACATTCTTTATAAAAGGATACAAAGGTAAAGAATCCTCAATTGAAGGACACTAAGATAAGAGTAAAGCATTCTAAGGCAAGGGTGAAGGTAGAGAATCCTTAATGTAAGAATATGAAGATGAAAATGTCTTTATAGAAGAATACAAAGGTAAAGGATCTCTAGTTAAAGAAGCATAAGGTGAGGAATCCTCAATTGAAGGACATTAAGATAAGGGTGAAGTATGCTAAGGTAAATGTGAAGTATGCTAATGTAAATGTAAAGATGTTTACCTTTGTATTCTTCTATAAAGAATTTTTCTCCTTCACATCCTTACATCAAGGATTCTTCACCTTCAGCTTTACCTTAGCATCCTTCAGTTGAGAACCCTTGGCCTTTATCTTTGCATTAGCATACTTCACCTTTACCTTTGTATTCTTCAATAAAGAAATTTTCACTTTCACATCCTTACATTAAGGATTCTCTGCCTTCACTCTTGCCTTAGAATGTTTTACCCTTATCTTAGTGTCCTTCAATTGAGAATTCTTCACCTTTGTATCCTTCTATAAAGGATGTTTTGCCTTTATATCCTTACATTAAGGATTCTTCACCTTTGCTCCTTTAACTAAAGATCTTTTACCTTTACCTTTGTATTCTTCTATTAAGCATTTCTTGCCTTCATATTCTTATATTAAGGAATCTCCACCTTCACCCTTGCCTTGGCATACTTTACCTTTACCTTAGCATCCTTCAATTATTCTTCACCTTATGCTCCATTAACCAGAGATCCTTTACCTTTGTATCCTTCTATAAAGAATTTTTCTCCTTCATATCCTTACATTAAGGACTCTCCTCCTTCACTCTTGCCTTAGCATACTTCACCTTTACCTCAGCATCCTTCAATTGATGATCTTTTACCTTCACCCTTGCCTTAAAATACTTTACTTTTATCTTAGTATCCTTCAATTGAGGATTCTTCACCTTATGCTCCTTTAACTAGAGATCCTTTACCTTTGTGTCCTTCTTTAAAGATCTTTAAAGAATTATCCCTCTTCACATTGTTACATTAAGAATTCTTTACTTTTGTATTCTTCTATAAAGAATTTTTCACCTTCACATCCTTCCATTAAGGATTCTCCATCTTTACCCTTGCCTTAGCATACTTCACCTTTAGCTTAGCATCTGTCAATTGAGAATCTTTTACCTTCACCCTTGCCTTAGAATGCTTCACTCTTATTTTAGTATCTTTATTCTTTGTTACAATGCTATAGACTGTCATATGACCACATGTATTACTAATGTATTACTTACTTTTCTTTCTCCTTCTATGAAGTTTCTGGACTCTTATGTAACAGTTTCTATCTCCTCTCTGTTTCGGTTGGTAATTATGTAACACTTCTACGATGTTCTCTTGAATTCTTTCTCGTTTGTAATCGTAGATACATTGTACTATTTAAGTAGTCCAAACTGGGTCTCAAGCTCCTCAGCTTGACCTGGTTAACTATAAACCTTGTTCTAAGCAACAAACAAACTCTTAGGCATTGAACTCAGAGACCACCTCTTAGTTCTTGCTTAAACTCTGAACCTTGAACCTTACGATCTTCTTGACTAT
The DNA here is from genome assembly GCA_001466705.2 of Moniliophthora roreri. Lineage (NCBI taxonomy): Eukaryota > Fungi > Basidiomycota > Agaricomycetes > Agaricales > Marasmiaceae > Moniliophthora > Moniliophthora roreri. Next base: position 246,163 of record LATX02000177.1, read on the forward strand.
GTTATAGTCGAGTTGGTTGACGTTGCTGCACACAAGTAACGTAACATAAGGTCAAGCTGACTGAAGCGCCAACCTAACAAGGTTTAGGCACCACAGCTCCACCAAGGGCCAGACTTACTGCGGAAGACAAAAGTGACATTGATCAAGATATCAAACTCACAAGACGGCTTCAGAACATCAGGATTGGAATTTCGGAGAACCCTGAATTGACCAGGCGTACAATTATAACCTGCCACCACCGTCATGAAGCCATCCGACAGCTCTCAGACATGCTTGGGCCAGACACAACGACTGGCGATGAAACACAAACAGAAGACAAACAGAAGAACAACTCGACCCTATTATTCACGCTACCTGAATTGCCCTTTTTCGAGAATATCAATCAGTCCGAGAGCACAACTGAGAGCTTGACAGGCTCATCAGAATCCACAGAAGACTTTACACCTTTTGCCAAAGAACAATTACCAGAAACGGACATCATGTCAGGAGAAGCGAGCTCAACCCCAAAACGAGAACAGAAACTGATGACCCAAGAGGAGATGATTGTCAACATTGCAACAGCAGTGCTAGAAGAACAGAAGAAGAAGGGGAAGGGAGCCAAAGTAGTGGCACTGGAACCTTTTGAAGGAGATTGAAAGGACACAAAGTGATTTCTCACCAAAGTTGAGATATACATTTGCATGCACCCTTCCAATTATGATACTGATGAGAAGAAATGTCTCTTCCTTCTCTCTTATCTCCAAGGAAAAGAAACCCAATCTTGGAAACAATGAAACACCGACCTTATTTTCAATTGGAAAAGTGGCAACGATGTGCTAAAGTGGGACGATTTGAAAGCTGCTTTCAAAAAACATTATCTCCTGGCGGACATCAGAGCAGATGCACAGCTAAGGATCGAAGACATGAAAATGGGAGAAAGGGCTGACAATTATGTCAATGACTTCAGGGTCCTGGCTGATGAATCAGGATATGATGATCAAGCCTTGATCCATATCTTCCAGAAGGGGCTACCGTTTGTGTTAGCCGACAAAATCTTGAACCAGTCACAAGGAAGACCAGAAGATCTCAATAGATGGTACGAAGCAGCCATTAGATTCAATGAACAGTACAAATATGCTAAGGCTGTTCAGAAGCCTCGCAGGTTTCAAATGGTAGTAGACAAAAAAAAGAAGTTCGAGAAGAAGGAGACTACCGTCAATAAGCTCGAAACAGGAAGACTGTCAGAAGAGGACCAAAGTAGTACATGAAGGACAGAAGGTGCTTCCAATGTGCCAAACAAGGACATCTCAGCCGAGATTGCCCGATGAAGAACTCAGGAAAAGCCGATGAAAGAAAGAAGAAAAGAACCCCTCCAGACGCCTATGTTAAGATCCAGGCCATGTTTAAAGAATACACTCAGGAGGAGCAGACTGAACTTCTGAACATTATGGAGAAGGAGGGTTTTTGAAGTGGCAGAAGAGGCCGACTCTCTCCCTGCCCCCACCAATAATGATTTCGAACGTTGTATTAGCTAAGCTTGATCATAATTCTATGTGAATTCCTTTGTCTTACAATGTTGGATCAGAAAAAGTCGGAATAAATGCGCTCCTGGACTCAGAAGCAGGAGGGCTCTTTATGACCCCTGAAACGGCGAAGACTCTCACAAGATTGGCTCTCCAAAAACATTCAAGTGTTTAATGTTGATGGAACTCTGAACAAAACGGCCTGGATCACACATTCAATGATGGCGACATACAATATCAGACCAAAAACGCTCATGGACACGTTCCTTCTCTCCAGATTAGGAAAAGAAGATGTCATCTTTGGACTACCCTGGTTACAGAAATACAATCTAGATGTTAACTGGAGGTCAGGAGAAATCATATTTCGGCCCAAGAGATACATCAAAATCCCACATTATAGTAGTATTTTCGACAATGAGGCACTAGAAGAGATCATCAGCCGAATCGACATTAGAGCCAAGATGTCGGTATCACAAACAATGGCGCATCAAGTGGAACAGAAGGAACGGACATTTGAGGAACTGGTCCCAAAATATCTGCACAAATTTAGGGCACAATTCGAAGATCGAGAAGCTGAGCATTTCTCTATATCTTGGCATTACAATCATGCTATTGATCTGAAGCCAGATTTTGTGACCAAGGATTGCAAACTCTACTCGTTAACTGTACTGGAACAATGTGAATTGGACAAATTCTTAGAAGAAAATTTACAGAAAGGATACATCCAGAAGTCTAAATCTCTGAATGCCTCCCTCTTTTTCTTTGTGGGCAAGAAGGAAAAGGGAAAGTTGCGACCAACACAGGATTATCGACGGTTAAACGATGGAACAATCAAGAACGTGTATCTACTGCCACTGATCTCAGATCTAATTGACAAGCTACGTGGAGCCACTATTTTCTCTAAATTGGATTTACGCAACAGATATAACAATGTTAGAATCAAAGATGGAGACCAATGGAAGGCAGCCTTCAAGACTAATCGAGGGTTGTTTGAACCCATGGTTATGTTCTTTGGACTTATGAACTCCCCAGCTACATTTCAAGCATTCATGGACGACATCCTCTCTGATTTCATGGCTGAAGGATGGTATCTCATTTATATGGATGACATTCTTATATATTCTGTGAATGCAGAAGAGCACTGAGAACAATCCCAATGGCTTCTCCAACAGCTTAAAGAACAAGATCTTTTCCTTAAGCTGCACAAATGCAAATTTGACGTCATGGAAGTAATCTTTTTGGGATTGGTAATCCAGCCAGGCACCATCAGTATGGACCCTGTTAAGCTGGCAGGCATTGAGGATTGGCCAGCTCCTGAAACCGTTATGGGAGTTCAAAGCTTTACTGGGTCTGTGAATTTCTACTGAAAGTTCATTGGGAGATATGCGGAGATCGCGAAGCCATTATATGATTTAACCAAAAAGGGGGTCAAGTTCGTCTGGGATGATCGGTGTCAATCGGCATTTGCTACGTTAAAACAGAAATTCTCAAAACAGCCCCTACTGAAGATCCCAGATTCTTCCAAACCATTTGTGATCGAAGCAGATGCATCAAAATGGGCCTCTGGAGCAGTCTTACGACAGAAAGGCGAGGACAGGGAGTGGCACCCATGTGGCTACATATCCCATGCGTTCGATGCTACAGAACGCAACTATGAGATTTATGACAGAGAGCTTTTCGCAATTGTGCGAGCTCTACAGACATGGCGACATTATGTGTTGGGAAATGGGTTCCCAGTCACCATTCTGTCGGATCACAAAAATCTCACATATTTCCAGACGGCTCAGAAGTTGAATCGGTGACAAGCACGTTGGAGTCTCTACCTGTCATTATTTGATCTTCAACTAGTCCATGTTCCAGGGTCTCAGATGATTCAATCAGATGCACTCTCACAACAGCCAGATCACGTTCATGGGACAGACACCGATAATGAAGGTGTTGTCGTCCTGCCAGATTCTTTGTTCATCAATGTCATCGATGTTGATCTCCAATCATGGTTGAAGAAGGCACTGGGCGATGATGATTTCCATTGAAGCACGCTAGAATCCCTCTTGGATCAAGGCATCCCTCCTATTAAGTCTTCACTTTCAGACTGGAAATTTGATGATGACATTCTCTTCTACAAGGGACGGGCGTATGTGCCAAATGATATCACGCTGAGAAGAGATATCATACAAACCATTCACAAAGGACAGCCCTTCAGTCACCCCAGGCAGTACGGTACTGTTAATTTGGTTAGTAGGGAATTTTGGTGGCCTGGTATGTCCCAATTCATCAAAGCATTTGTGGATGGCTGTGCTCCATGCCAACAGATGAAGATCAACACACACCCCTCCATGGCAGAGCTTATGCCCTTACCAGGCATTCCAAATGCTGTGCCATTTCAAGTCATCACAATGGATCTGATTACGGACCTACCATAATCTGATGGATCGGACTCTATAATGGTCGTGGTAGACCATTCCTCTACAAAGGGGGTAATTTTCATCCCTTGCACCAAGAAACTGGATGCGACCAAAGCAGTGGAACTTCTGTTTCAATATGTGTACAAAAGATATGGACTGGCAGAAAGAATCATATCGGACAGAGACTCTAGATTTGCGGCAGAAGTGTTTCAAGAAATGGCAAGACTTTTGGGGATTAAACACTCGATGAGTACTGCTTATCATCCACAAACAGACAGGGAAACTGAAAGAGTAAATCAGGAAGTCGAAATCTATCTGAGATTCTTCTGTGGAAAACAGCAAATGGAATGGAGCAAACATCTCCACATGGCAGAATTCGCTCACAACAACAGGACTCATTCTGTTACTCATCACTCTCCCTTCTTCATGACTATGGGATATTATCTGTGACCTCTACCCACAATCTTTGAACAGACAGATGTTCCATCAGTGGAAAAGCAGCTGACAGAATTAAAACAGTTAAGGGAAGAAACATCAGCAATGATAGAAGTGGCTAGATGACGGGTAATCGAACAAGGGAAAAAGAAGAGAGACACCTTCGCAAAGGGACAAAAGGTGTGGCTCGAAGGGAAAAATCTGGATTTCGGGTACCCAACCAGGAAACTGTCACCCAAAAGGGAGGGACCCTTTGAAATCAAAGAAGTCATGGGGCCGGTCACGTACAAATTGAAGCTGCCGAGACAATGGCGAATACACCCCATTTTCCACGTCGGGCTTCTGTCGCTGTATAAAGAGACAGATGAACATGGAATCAACTTCTTAGAACTGCCTCCAGATATAATAGAAGGACACAAGGAGTTCGAGATTGAAGCCATCATAGGTTACAAGCCCAAGAAAGATCCAAAGAAGTTCTTGGTATCATGGAAAGGATACGATTCTTCTCACAATGAATGGAAGAAGAAAGTGGAGCTTGAACACGCAATGGAGCTGTTGTTACAGTTGGACACGAACAGACTATCTTTTTCCTTCCTTCTATTTCTTGTTTTGACACTTTAGTGCCTTCAAGCGCTAATATTCTCTTTTTACTTATGCTTTTCATTAACATCTGGACACATCCACCTTCCCAGTTCCCTTTTCCGACTTCATGCCTTCCTCTCTATTTAAGATGTCATCACTATGTCATTCACGACATCAGTATGATATCATTATTCTATTCGTTTCTTTCCCCTTCTATTTATGATCCGACGTCATCTGTGACATCGGTTATTGTATCATTATATCTATTTTCATTTCCTCGACATCACTTCTGATGTCATTCTCTTATTTACCATGTCGTCAAAGGTACATTCTATTTGCTAAACAAACGATGTCGATCNGAAAGATCTTGACTGCATCAACGAAGGAGGTGTCAGGTGACTCTCTTGTGATCTTTTTGGCACGCTGCTGGAACTTGGTGTTTGTGAGAAGTTCGAATGATGGTTCCTGCGACTTCTTGTTGCCCTTGGCCATGACATGTATAATAGAACTGGTGAGGTACAAGGTAACTGCGAGCTGAGAACTAAGATGTTACAGTCGGACACGAACAGACTATCTTTTTTCCTTCTCTATTTCTTGCTTTGACACTTTAGCGCCTTCAAGCGCTAATATTCTCTCTTTACTTATGCTTCTCATTAACATCTGGACACATCCACTTTCCCAGCTCCCTTTTCCGACTTCATGCCTTCCTCTCTATTTAAGATGTCATCACTATGTCATTCACGACATCAGTATGATATCATTATTCTATTCGTTTCTTTCCCCTTCTATTTATGATCCGACGTCATCTGTGACATTGGTTATTGTATAATTATATCTATTTTCATTTCCTCGACATCATTTCTGATGTCATTCTCTTATTTACCATGTCGCCAAAGGTACATTCTGTTTGCTAAACAAACGATGTTGATCTAGCAGTTTGTATACAAACTAGTAGCTACAATCGTTGTATAAGTAGATAGTCTGAAGGTCTAAGCTACCTCAGCTTGACCTAGTTAACCCTTTGGACATCTTGCTCACTTCGACCGAACTCTGAGGACTTTAGCGCGAGCTGAGGAACTCAAACTCGAACTTGCCCCTTTTGTCAACTTAGTGCCGCTACGTCATAGTGGTTGTTGAGTTGTTGTTGTTGCTGCGCAAGTAACATAACATGAGAACTGAGGAATAAGAACTGGGGTCGAACTCCGAAACTGAGGACAGGTGACGTGATGAGCTGGCGGGTAAATGTTGGCAATAGAGTGGGCGAAGTCAGACTGAAATGAGGGAAAGTGCTTCAAAGGTGCTGCGTCGGTCGAATCGCGCTCTCGTCACCACAATGGAGAGAGCTGAGTGGTCTGGCTAACACAATGCCAAAGACAATGCTGCTGGTTCTGATGATGGCTAACTACGTACATGGAAATGTAGACTACGTGCCAGAAGCTCATGCCAAACACTGCTAAACAGGTCTGGAACCTCTGCTCCATGCCCCGGTCCTCTTACTACAGCGGTTTGGTGTGTGCAGTATTGATTCATGATGAACAAAATCTCTGTATTTTATACATATAATTTAGGGCTTCCACACATTAACAAACAAGCAGATTGTGGTACTAGCAACAGTATCAAAATAAGATTTGGTTGATATGGAATATGACATACATAATGGCTGTACAAATGGATTACTGCTGAAGCCCAGAAGGTGGTGACTTTCCAGGTACCTCGTCTAAGATAACCTGACTCGTGATGTGAAGAACAGAGTATGAGTTCTGGAGCAGAAGGATTATTCTTTGTCATTGGACCTGGTATTTGTGAGGTACAACCAAACACATTGATTATGATAATGAGACAACAGATTGGCATTTGACTGAGAATGTCCAAAAATATATGCTTTAATCTCCAAATACACTCTACAGATACCATTTAGGGCAAACGGGAAGTGGGAAGGTAAGCAACTGATATAATGGGCAATCAGAATAATAACACAGAATGAAGAACTGCAGCAAACCTAATAACATAGTCTACTTCTCTCATGTATCTGATTGTCCATGAAAGTTGTTGGATAACAAGTGATTCAAGGAAAGATCACTACAAGGGGCAGTCACTATCTGCACTTGGTCAGCAAGAGAATTGAACACAATCAAATGGGTCTGGAACTGACTTTATCTGCTTCCTAGTTGTCCCTGGCTTGCTGGGACGTCAGGTGCCTGAGCATGTCCTTTCCAGAACTGCAATGGAAATCAACATGCCGGCATCAGTGGTGAAAAAAATAGGGTATCTTCATTCCATTGGGTTTCTTGTGATCTCGACCTTGATGTCTATGCCAATCACTAAGTAAGTGATGTATGGAAAAGGGGCATCAGCATGTGTCCAGCAGTGAAAGTGGAGGTGATGCTTTCACTTGTGTCAGCTAGCACACCATGAAGGCATCCATGCCAGTGAGAAATGCTCTGATGGTTTCTGACACATTCAGACACATTCAGATGCATTCCTACATTTTTCTTGTGGGCCACCAACTTTCTGACATTATCTGATGCTCTTCTGATAAGAACATCCCATTCCTTTCATGTCTTCAACTTGATGGAATGAAAAAGCACAAGTCAAACTGTCATCATAGTTTCAATTGAAGAAGGCCCATGCACAAACTTTGATCTTATTTATAATTTCCTTCTCATCATTTCCCACAGTGCCAGGCCCTTCTTTCTTTCCGACTACCATCATCCCCTCCCATGCACCTTCCTGTTTCTATATATTCTATCAGCTTCAGCTAATTGCTTGTACTTTAGCATTTCAAGTTTTGCCAAAAGCCCCAAGCCAGTGTAGAGAACTCTGAAGTGGATTTTCTGACGTATCTTGGTGAGTAATATAGTCNTTCTTGTCGAAGTAACTCCACATCATTTAGTGGTGTTGAGTTGTTGTCGTTGCTGCGCAAGTAACGTAACAAAAGGTCAAGCTGATCGTTGCCGACCTACCCAGGTTTAGGCACCACCGCTTATCGAAACACGACTCCCCCGAGGGCTCCCTTTACGGCAGCCGAAGAAGCCGATCTCGACGATCAACTCGAAGTAGCTGAACAGCTATTGAATCCCGACCCTGAACAGACCCCGTGCTGAATTACTCGTAGCCAGCGGAGAGGAGCAATTGAAAGTCTCCAACAAGAAAGAACAGAACCCGAAGCTGAGTCTTCCGAACCAGATTTATTTGATGAATTTCGGAATTTATTCCATACCCCGACTCTAGAAATGATGACTCCTAGTGGAAGCGCCGCTGCAGCTTTGGATATCAAACCGAAAGTAGAAGCTGACAATACCGACGAACAATGGGCCTGGACTATCTCCACGGCCGTACTACAGACAATCGATGACAAGAAGGACGAAGCCAGTAAAGGGCCGACTCCGGACCCCTTTTTGGGAAAGCAATCAGATACCCACCGATTCCTCCTCGACCTCGAATTATATTTCGCAATGAACCCGGTCAAGGCGAACACCGACGAGAAGAAGAAGATGCTTCTTTTGTCGCTGGTAAAGGGAAACACCAGTGAATGGAAGCAGAGGGAGACGATGAAGTTATTCCCTGAAGACAACAACCCTGAAGAAAAGAAGAAAGCTGCCGAAGAGACATGGAGCAGTTTCAAACAGAGATTCCGAAATGAATGGCAACCCGTCAACGTTGTCAGAGAAGCACAGGCCAAAATCGAACAAATCCGAATGACGGATAGGGCCGACGAATACGTTAACTGATTCCGCCTCATCGCGATGGACACCAAGTACGACGATGAAGCTCTCATGAGATTCTTTAGAGAAGGACTCCCAGAGTCTTTACAGACCAAGATCATGCTCCGAACGGACGGGGAACCCAAGACCTTGGACGAATGGTACAAACTGGCAATCAAATACGATAACCAGTACAAATTGGTCATGGCCAATAGGAAGAAGAGAGAGCCAGTCAAGCCGAAGATCGTTCGGAAGGAAAAGGAAGTGACGGTCGGACGATTATTGTCCGAATCTGATAAGAAGGATTACATGGTTGCAGGGAAGTGTTTCCGTTGTGCGAAGACTGGTCACGTCTCACGAGATTGTCCCCTCAAAGGACAAACACAACAAACTCCGCCGCCCAAATATGAACCCAAGAAGCTCTCTCCACGAGAAGCTTTCACGAAGATCTGAGCGCTTATTGCCAAACAAGGAGAAGGAGAACAAGAAGAGATCTTTGATCTCATGGGAAAGGAGGGTTTTTGAAGAGGTGGAAGAGACCGACGCTCTTTCCACCTGCAATTACGATCTCGAACGTTGTACTAGCTAAGTTAAATCGAAATTCTATGCGAATCCCTATTCAATACAACGTCGGGACAGAAATCGTCGAAACTAAAGCCCTGATCGATTCAGGCGCTGGAGGACGCTTCATCTGTGAAGAAGAAGCACGAAAATTGAAGAAACCCTGGACAAGACTAGAAAAACCCATCAAAGTTTTTAACGTTGATGGAACCCGGAACAAAATTGGTTGGATCACTCACTCCGTCACAATTGATATCACAATTGGGGATAGATCGATGAAGGAAACTTTATTGATCTCGGGATTAGGACCGGAGAGAGTTATTCTAGGATTACCCTGGCTTCAAGATCACAACCCTGACATCGACTGGGTCACCGGCATAGTCCACTTCCGACCCAGACAAAAGATCATGGTTAAACGGCCAATGAAACCATTTATTGGAGTCTTCGATGAAACAAAAGAACCGGACACTGGAATATTGGACAAAGTCGAGGATGATGAAGTCTTAATTCGGTCTTTCATCAAAGGAGAGGAAGATAGCGATGAAGTCCGAATCAACACTAAGTTGTCCGCTTCTCAGGTACTGGCACAAGCTCACGAGGTCAAGGCGAAACCATTGGAGGAACTTCTTCCCACTTATCTTTCCGATTACGCGGATCGATTCGAAAAGAAGAAAGCCGAACGATTTCCACCTTCGCAACCATACGATCACGCAATCGATCTCAAACCGGATTTCAAACCACGGGATTGTAAAATCTACTCTTTGTCACCGAAAGAGCGGATTGAACAAGACAAGTTCCTGGACGAGAATTTACAGAAAGGATACATTCGACCCTCGAAGTCTCCGATGGCATCCCCTTTCTTCTTTGTGGCTAAGAAAGAAGCGGGAGCGCTACGACCCTGCCAGAATTATCGAGACCTGAATAACGGAACGATCAAAAACCGTTATCCTCTACCATTGGTCACAGATCTTGTGGACAAACTAAAGACGGCTAAGGTGTTTATGAAACTGGATCTTCGAAACGGATATAACAACATACAGATCAAAGATGGAGACCAATGGAAAGCAGCGTTCAAAACACCACGAGGCCTTTTCGAACCCACAGTTATGTTCTTCGGTTTAACGAATTCCCCGGCAACGTTTCAGGCGTTCATGAACGATATCCTCAAAGATTTCATCGATGAGGGGTGGTGCGTGGTCTACATGGACGACATCTTGATATTCTCTGACGAGATCAATATCCATCGACTTCGCACGAGACACGTTCTAGAACGGTTGCGGGAAAATGATCTGTATCTCAAACCGGAGAAATGTGAATTCGAAGTCACGAAGACATTGTTTTTGGGAATGGTCATCACACCCGGACACATCTCGATGGACGAAACGAAGTTAGCCGGAATAAAAGATTGGGAAGCGCCCAAAACAATCAAAGGTGTGCGATCGTTCCTTGGATTCGCGAATTTCTATCGCAAGTTCATAGGAAAATATGCGGAATTGGCACGACCTCTGCACGAATTAACAAAGAAAGACACGAAATTCGAATGGACGAAACTACGAGACATTGCGTTCAATGTTCTCAAAGCAAAGTTCCTCCAACGACTGATTTTACAAATGCCAGATGACGAAAAGCCTTTCATAATCAAAGCAGATGCCTCGAAATGGGCCACAGGAGCAGTACTGAAACAACAAGGTTCCGATGGCGAATTGCATCCATGCGGTTACATCTCACATGCCTTCACTGCAACGGAACGGAATTACGAAATCTATGACCACGAACTGTTGGCCATCACGAACGCGTTAAAAGCCTGGGAACACTATCTTTTGGGAGGAGCACACCCGGTGACCGTTCTATCCGATCACAAAAACCTAACTTACCTCCGGACTGCACAGAAGTTGAACAGACGACAAGCTAGACTGAGCCTCTACTTGACTCAATTCGAGCTTCGACTAGTGCACGTCCCAGGAACGAAAATGGTGCAATCTGATGCCCTCTCACGACGACCGGATTTAATCGATGAAGAAGAGAACGATAACGAAGACATCGTCATGTTACCAGATAAGTTATTTGTTAACGTGATCGATACAGAGCTCAAAGCCATGTTGGAAGAAGCGTTACCAAGTGACAAATTCCTTCAAATGACAATAGAAAGCCTCATTGAAAAAGGAACACCACCAATCAAATCATCCTTACAGGATTGGCGAACTGAAGGAAATCTATTATTTTACAAAGATCGAATCTATGTGCCGAACAACCCAATGCTACGAAGGCTAATTGTCAAGACAATTCATAAAGCATTACCTCATGGACACCCTGGACAATGGAATACGGTAGACCAAGTGCAAAGAGATTACTGGTGGCCAGGAATGACCAAATTCATCAAATCATTTGTTGATGGGTGCGCCGCATGCCAACAAATGAAAGTGAACACACATCCAACACGGACGCCTATACAACCCATTGGGGGACATAAAGATGTGTTGCCGTTCCAAATCATATCTATGGACTTAATCACAGATTTGCCCAAGATAGCGGATTGTGATTCCATATTGGTCGTGGTAGACCATGCGGCTATGAAGGGGGTGATTTTCATCCCATGTCACAAGAAGATCGACGCCACAGATACAGCTGAGCTACTTTTTCAACATGTCTACAAGCACTTTGGACTACCTGACAAGATTATTTCGGATAGAGACCCGAGATTCGCGGCTGAAGTCTTCAAGGAAATGGGAAAGTTACTGGGGATAAAACAAATGCTAAGTACCGCCTATCATCCTCAAACGGACGGAGAGACTGAAAGAGTCAATCAGAAGGTAGAGATCTTTCTTCGGTTCTTTTGTGCCAAGGAACAGACGAAATGGAAAGATCTCCTTCACTTTGCCGAATTTGCACACAACACCCGAACTCATTCGGTCACGAAGAATTCCCCTTTCTATCTCACGATGGGATATCATCCCCGACCTCTCCCCACCGTCTTCGAAAAGACAACCGTTCCTTCTGTGGAGAAAAGAGTAGCTGAATTGAAAAAGTTGAGAGAAGAAACATCAGCCCTGTTGGACATTGCAGCAAGAAGAGTGAAAGAGAGAAATGGAAAAGACCTAGACAAATTCGAGAAGGGTCAGAAGGTCTGGTTAGAAGGAAAGAACCTGTCGTTGGGATATCCATCCCCAAAATGCGAAGGACCTTTTGAAATCACAGAAGTCTTAGGACCCGTGACGTACAGATTGAAACTCCCATTTCAATGGAGAATTCACCCTGTTTTCCACGCTGGTCTTTTGTCGCCATTCAAGGAAACCGACGTCCACGGACCCAACTTTCTGGAACCACCCCCGGATATAGTTGAAGGACAAGAAGAATACGAAGTCGAAGCCATTATTGGACATCGACCAAAAAGGAAGAANCCGCCCAAATACAAACCCAAAAAGCTCTCACCACGAGAAGCTTTCACCAAGATCCGTGCGCTCATTGCCGAACAAGGAGAAGGAGAACAAGAGGAGATCTTTGATCTCATAGGGAAAGAGGGTTTTTGAAGAGGTGGAAGAGGCTGACACTCTTTCCACCTGCAATTACGATCTCGAACGTTGTACTAGCTAAGTTAAATCGAAATTCTATGCGAATCCCTATTCAATACAACGTCGGGACAGAAATCGTCGAAACTAAAGCCCTGATCGATTCAGGCGCTGGAGGACACTTCATCTGTGAAGAAGAAGCAAGAAAACTGAAGAAACCCTGGACAAGACTGGAAAAACCCATCAAAGTTTTTAACGTTGATGGAACTCGGAACAAAATTGGTTGGATCACTCATTCCGTCACAATCGATATCACAATTGGAGATAGATCGATGAAGGAAACTTTATTGATCTCAGGATTAGGACCGGAAAGAATTATTTTAGGATTACCCTGGCTTCAAGATCACAACCCTGATATCGATTGGGTCACTGGCGTGGTCCATTTCCGACCGAGACGAAAGATTATGGTTAAACGGCTGATGAAACCATTCATTGGAATCCTCGATGAAACAAAAGAGTTGGACACTGGAATACTGGACGAAGTCGAAGACGATGAAGTCTTAATTCGATCTTTTATCAAAGGAGAGGAAGACAGCGATGAAGTTCGAATCAACGCTAAGTTGTCTGCTTCTCAGGTACTGGCACAAGCTCATGAGGTCAAGGCAAAACCATTGGAAGAACTTCTTCCCACTTATCTTTCCGACTACGCGGATCGATTCGAAAAGAAGAAAGCTGAACGATTTCCACCTTCACGACCATATGATCACGCAATCGACCTCAAACCAGATTTCAAACCACGAGACTGTAAGATCTACTCTTTATCACCAAAAGAGTGGATCGAACAGGACAAGTTCCTGGACGAGAATTTACGGAAAGGATACATTCGACCCTCGAAATCCCCGATGGCATCCCCTTTCTTCTTTGTAGCTAAGAAAGAAGTGGGAGCGCTACGACCCTGCCAGGACTACCGAGATCTGAATAACGGAACAATAAAAAACCGCTATCCTCTACCATTGGTCACAGATCTTGTGGACAAATTAAAGACGGCTAGAGTGTTTACGAAACTGGATCTTCGAAACGGATACAACAACATCCGGATCAAAGATGGAGACCAATGGAAAGCAGCGTTCAAAACACCACGAGGCCTTTTCGAACCCACAGTTATGTTCTTTGGTTTAACGAATTCCCCGGCAACGTTTCAAGCATTCATGAACGATATCCTCAAAGATTTCATCGATGAGGGGTGGTGCGTGGTCTACATGGACGACATCTTGATATTCTCTGATGAGATCAATATCCATCGACTTTGCATGAGACACGTTCTAGAACGGTTGCGGGAAAACGATCTGTATCTCAAACTGGAGAAATGTGAATTCGAAGTCATGAAGACATTGTTTTTGGGAATGGTCATCACACCCGGACACATCTTGATGGACGAAACGAAGTTAGCCGGAATAAAAGATTGGGAAGCGCCGATTTTGCAAATGCCAGACGATGAAAAGCCTTTCATAATCGAAGCAGATGCCTCGAAATGGGCCACAGGAGCGGTACTGAAGCAACAAGGTTCTGATGGCGAATTGCATCCATGCGGATACATCTCACACGCGTTCACTGCAACGGAACGGAACTACGAAATCTATGACCGTGAACTGTTGGCCATCACGAACGCGTTAAAGGCCTGGGAACACTATCTTTTGGGAGGAGCGCACCCGGTGACCATTTTATCTGATCACAAAAACCTAACTTACTTCCGGACCGCACAGAAATTGAACAGACAACAAGCTAGACTGAGCCTCTACTTGACTCAATTCGACCTTCGACTAGTGCACGTTCCAGGAATGAAAATGGTTCAATCTGATGCCCTCTCACGACGACCGGACTTAATCGATGAAGAAGAAAACGACAACGAAGACATCGTCATGTTACCAGATAAATTATTTGTTAACGTGATCGATACAGAACTCAAAACCATGTTGGAAGAAGCTTTACCAACTGACAAATTCCTTCAAATGACAATAGAAAGCCTCATCGAGAAAGGGACACCACCAATCAAATCATCCTTACAGGATTGGTGGACTGAAGGAAACCTATTGTTTTACAAAGATAGGATCTATGTTCCGAACGACCCAACGTTACGAAGGCTGATTGTCAAGACAATTCATGAAGCCTTACCTCATGGACACCCTGGACAATGGAATACTGTCGATCAGGTGCAAAGAGATTACTGGTGGCCAGGGATGACGAAATTCATCAAATCATTCGTTGATGGGTGCGCCGCATGCCAACAAATGAAGGTGAACACGCATCCAACGCGAACACCTATACAACCCATTGGAGGACACAAAGATGCGTTGCCGTTCCAAATCATATCCATGGACTTGATCACAGATTTACCCAAGATCACGGATTGTGATTCCATACTGGTCATGGTCGACCATGCGGCTACAAAGGGGGTGATTTTCATCCCATGCCACAAGAAGATCGACGCTACAGACACAGCAGAACTACTTTTTCAACATGTCTACAAGCGCTTTGGTCTACCCGACAAGATTATTTCAGATAGAGATCCGAGATTCGCGGCCGAAGTCTTTAAAGAAATGGGAAAGTTATTGGGGATCAAGCAAATGCTAAGTACTGCTTATCACCCTCAGACGGATGGAGAGACTGAAAGAGTCAATCAGGAGGTAGAGATCTTTCTTCGGTTCTTTTGTGCCAAAGAGCAGACGAAATGGAAGGATCTTCTTCACTTTGCCAAATTTGCACACAACACCCGAACGCATTCGGTCACAAAGAATTCCCCTTTCTATCTCACGATGGGATATCACCCCCGACCTCTCCCAACTGTCTTCGAAAAGACAACTGTTCCTTCTGTGGAGAAAAGAGTGGCTGAATTAAAGAAGTTGAGAGAAGAAACATCAGCTCTGCTAGACATTGCAGCAAGAAAGGTGAAGGAGAGAAGTGGAAGAGATCTGGACAAATTCGAGAAGGGTCAGAAGGTCTGGTTAGAAGGAAAGAACTTGTCTTTGGGGTACCCCTCTCCTAAACTGTCCCCAAAACGCGAAGGACCTTTCGAAATCACAGAAGTCCTAGGACCCGTGACGTACAGATTGAAACTCCCATTTCAATGGAGAATTCACCCTGTTTTCCACGCTGGTCTTTTGTCGCCATTCAAGGAAACCGACGTCCACGGACCCAATTTTCTGGAACCGCCCCCAGATATAGTGGAAGGACAAGAAGAATACGAGGTCGAAGCCATCATCGGACATAGACCGAAAAGGAAGAATCAACCCCCAAAGGAATACCTTGTTTCCTGGAAAGGATACGACTCATCGCATAATCAATGGCTGAAGCCAGCCGGTTTAAAGCATTCGATGGAGTTGTATCTGGAGTATAAAATCAAGTACAATCTGCGTTGATTCTTCACTCCAACCGAAACATGTCTTCTTACACCAATCCATCCGTCCAAACTGGCCTTCCTCCCTTCAATCCCCCACATCAGGTCTTCCCAGATGACGCTGTCCACACCGAACCTTTCCATCCCTTCACGTTCGAGCTTCTTTATCTCATGAACTGCGAGCACTACGATGAGGAATTGGCGACTGCGATAAACACCTCTAACGAAAGGAACCGCGCCATTTATGGAAGCCTAATCTTTCTCTGAGGACAAAGACAACAAATGATGGAGAACATGACGAGAGTGGACCGACACATGGGCCAGCTGGCCCAACAAATTTCGGATGATGAAACCTTCACTGTGACTGGAGCTATAGTGGTACCGCATCCAGCTCTTGACATCGCGAACTTACCACTTCATATTGTAATTCCAGACACAGATCCCGATGGAGATCGCTTCGCTACGGACGACGACGTCAGCCCCAACGACCCAGCCTTCCTCAGGAAGACTCTCGCCCATCGAAGAAACCTCAAACGAGCAACCGAGGTCTCTAAGGGACAGCACCTCCTCCAACTCAGACAACGAGCGATCCCAACGACAATCCCCTCTCCCTCTACCCCCCAGACCCACTCAGCCGTACGGATGGACGCGTCCACCAGCAGAAGAAGCCCGACTCCCGTGGGAGGCGTCGGCAGTTTACCTCCCGACCAGCGAACCCTTTTCTACCCCGATCCATTCCCCATTACAGACGACACCCGAGATGATGACTCGGATGTCTCCGACGCCAGCAGAAGAGCCGCAAAGTTCCCCAACATCTCCCCTCCTGCTACCCCGCCCCCAATGTCTCCCCGCCATGAACTCCCCTCCACCACTTCCAGTACGACCGAACCTTCCCGAAAGACCCTCCATGCCGCAAGGTTATCTCCAGAGTTTCCGGACCCCGTACGCCTCCCCTCCCCCATTATCCCAATCAATCCCGACACCCAACGTCCCTATCGTATCGGTGTGGGATGACGAGGACGTGGAAGCGGACGACAGGGATTTGCAAATCGAACCCAGATCAAACAATCCTATAACACATACTACGGCGTTACTCGACGAGGTTCACCAAGAACTGAGTGTCCTGTGTGCAAACTGGAAGAGCACTGCGCCGTCGACTGTGTGGACTATGTCTGCCCGGTTTGCAACACTCATAAAGCTGGCCATCTCTCTGGATATTGTAGGGACCGAAGACGGTCTACGAGAACTGTGGGACGAAACGATACCGGCGGTACATCAACTCTTGACGACGATTGGAGACATGACACCACGTGGGACGACGCCGACTATGGAAACGGAGAACAGTAGACCACAAGATCCACCGTTAGGGGACGGGATTGTCGTCGACATGGGATCTCCAGAAGGGCCTAGAATCTTCAGGCGGATAGACCGGGAGACAGTGATAAGAGAAGCGCAATGGGGAGGCGAATGGTTAGTAGAA
The DNA here is from genome assembly GCA_001466705.2 of Moniliophthora roreri. Lineage (NCBI taxonomy): Eukaryota > Fungi > Basidiomycota > Agaricomycetes > Agaricales > Marasmiaceae > Moniliophthora > Moniliophthora roreri. Next base: position 263,732 of record LATX02000177.1, read on the forward strand.
GGACAACCAATCGTTTCGAACGTGTAAGTTCGAAGGTAAGGCGGGGGTAATGTTACAGTCGGACATAAACAGACTATCTTTTTCCTTCTCTATTTCTTGCTTTGACACTTTAGCGCCTTCGAGCGCTAATATTCTCTTTTTACCTATGCTTCTCATTAACATCTGGNTAGTTAACCCTTTGGACATCTTGCTCACTTCGACCGAACTCTGAGAACTTTAGCGCGAGCTGAAGAACTCAAACTCGAACTTGCCCCTTTTGTCAACTTAGCGCCGCTACGTCATAAGTGGTTGTTGAGTTGTTGTCGTTGCTGCGCAAGTAACGTAACAGCTGTATCTGGAGTATATAATCCAGAACAAGTTGTAGAGATTCCTCACCAATCCCACCTACAACATGTCTAACAACCAAGGATCCTCTTCCAACCTCCACAGCCAACCTCTCCCCCCTCCTCCCACCGGTATCGTAGACCCTGAATGAGTTCATTACACTGGTCTGTTCACCCCTTCCCCATTCGAACTCTTGTACCTCGTTAATACTGGTAAACACAATGATGCACTACGACTCAGAACAGCGGCTTCTCCAGTGCACCGAATTACCGTCGATGGGCTGATCCGACTTTGGGAACAGCATGCTGCCCTTGATCGAATTATACAAGAGACCAACACGTACTCTGTGAACTTAGCGTATAATGCAACAGCCAGGGCCACGGGCGGCCTCATCTTACAGGGACCTGTTACAGTACTGTCGCCACCTGCATACTCATACAATGATAACCCACAGAGCATGCCCCATGATACAGGTTCCATCCCTGAGGACATTTGTGATGCAGATCCAAACAGTCCAGAATTTTGGATGGCACATGCAGCCTACACCGAATGAATTCAGAATGCTGCTCAACTGGCCTGCGAACAATTTGAGCAGATCCCCTCCATCCCCACACCCAGCTTTGGTCTATCTAGGCCATTTGATCGAACCCGACCAAATAATCCCGTTCATCCCAGAGACAAACCAGTCACCTCCACCGCTTCAAGTCCTACCTCCCTCGTCTATCCCGACCCTCCAAGCCCCTCCAGTAATGATGACTCCTCTGATGATGGATCTATCGTTGTCGAGCACATTCCCCCCTCTGAACCAAGAAGCACCCCTATCTATGCCACCTCCATCAGAATCCAAACCCCGTCCCCTTCTAATTCAAGTGCCAAGGCCGTCCAATCTGATATGGAGAGTATCTACTCCCCAGGAATACAGGAATGTGACAACTGTGACCTCCCTGCCACGGTACTGTTCCATGCAGACGGTATCCTCAACCCCTATTTTCAATCCCTCTGAATCACTTTTGCCGTTGACCGAACCACCCCAGAACCCATCGCTCGCAAACTGAAGACCAACTCCAGTCCCTCCTTGGACTCTGATCAGAGATCCGACAACTCGGTCAGTGTGGGATGACGAAGACCTCAAAGAAGCATCGTCAAGTGAGCCATCCTCGTCTCCGACCAACAGCGACAACATGACTGACGTAGTGTACGAGTTCCTCTCTGCCCTGTGTGGCAGAGTGGCGAACCACCGTGGCAGAGAATGCCCGAGCTACCGTTGTCAGGTTTGCGGGACGTTTGCGCCTGGTCACCTCTCTCGAGATTGTCGTCTCAAATGATGGTCTAAACAAATTGCTTGAAACCACCCTCCCCAGTGCTCACCATCTTTTGACAATAATTTCTACAAGGGTGACCCTGACACCGAGCTCTATGGAGATGGAGAGCAATAGTTCAACGAATGCAGTGGAGAACGCGGAAGAGCAGTATGAATGGGTATACTCTGGACGACAGGAATCATTCAGAGAGGTAACGTTATCAGATGGAACTGTGGCGAGATTGGAATTTCGCCTCTGAAATAGGGGTAATGTTACAATGCTATAGACTGTCATATGACCGCGTGTATTACTAATGTATTACTTACTTTTCTTTCTCCTTCTACGAAGTTTCTGGACTCTTATGTAACAGTTTCTATCTCCTCTCTGTTTCGGTTGGTAATTATGTAACACTTCTATGATGTTCTCTTGAGTTCTTTCTCGTTTGTAATCGTAGATACATTGTACTATTTAAGTAGTCCAAACTGGGTCTCAAGCTCCTCAGCTTGACCTGGTTAACTATAAACCTTGTTCTAAGCAACAAACAAACTCTTAGGCATTGAACTCAGAGACCACCTCTTAGTTCTTGCTTAAACTCTGAACCTTGAACCTTACGATCTTCTTGACTACATCATAGTCGAGTCGGTTGATGTTGCTGTGCACAAGTAACGTAACATTCTTCACCTTATACTCCTTTTACTAGAGATCCTTTACCTTTGTATCCTTCTATAAGAAATGGCTTGCCTCCATATCCTTACATTAAGGATTCTCCACCTTCACCCTTGCCTTGGCATACTTCACCTTTAGCTTAGCATCCTTCAATTNCTTTGATTGAGGACTCTTTACCTTATGCTCTCTTAATTAAGAGTTCCTTGCTTCTGCATTCTTTCTGATTTTAATATACTGTCATGGAGTGTATGGAGGCTGTAGCAGGTAACAGAGGCACTGTCCTGTTGCCAAAAGACTGATATAATGAGTCACAGAGGGTCTGTCACCAGCTTAAGACTGTAACATATAGGTAGCAAAAAAAATGGTCAGTGACTCATTTTGGAGACAATAAGTGCTGTTGCTTGTGAAGATAATAGTCACAGGTCATTATAGGCTCATTGCCAGCTGATGATAGTGTCATGGTTGAGGGGCCATCACCTTCATACACTTTATGACAGTATTGCAACTTTCTCCAGCTTTATATATTCCACAACTATAGCACAAGTTAAATTCAACTTTTTCAATAGCTATGCTATTGAGTATGCACATCTTGTTACTAGATATAGTGTGTAATAACAATTACCACATGGCATGTATTATCTATTTGTGCTTTAAAATCATATTGCATATATGCTGCATAACTTGAGTTTTTATATCTGATGCTTATGCTATATACCCTCTCTGCTTTGTAGCATGACTATAATATATATGTATCATATCTATACTATATTCTATAGCATAAGCAAACCATAATTTATAGCAGATATTTAATAGATACTCTTCTTATGCTTTTCAATGTATAACATATCTATTGAATAATTAATTTGAGTTATTTTAAAATCCCTAGTTGTAACTAAAGCATAGACATTACATAAGTTATCTCAACTTATGCTTCCCTGCATCCAGTGTATAGATTGAAGCTCTCTCACCAATGGAAGATACACCTGGTATTTCATGCCACATTACTGTCCCCATACAAGCAGACAGAAGTGCATAGACCAAGTTTTATAGAACCCCCACCAGACCTTATCGAAGGGTTTGAAGAATACAAAGTAGATGCCATTGTTGGACATAGGCTGAAGAAACGACCCTGAGAATTCCTTGTGTCTTACACAGAGTACAATTCTTCTCACAATCGATGGATTGACACTGAAGGAATGGTCAATTGTATGGATCTTTACAAGGACTATATAAAGAAACACTGACTACATCCTCAAGACCCCATCCCTTCTTCTTAACATGTCTACCAATGTGTCTGCTTCCACTTCTGCTTCTGGCTCTTCTACTGGTAACCAAGCACAAGGACTCCCAAGCCCTACTCCAACTGAAGCTGGAGAAGGAAGGTGTGGTGAGAATATCACCTACCACCATGGCTTCCATCCAAACCCCTATCAACTCCTCCACCTCTTCAACTCCCTACAGTACAATCAGCAGATCTGAAATGCAGCTAATCCCGACAACCAACTGGAACCCACAGTCAAAAGCTTGTTTTTCTTACAGGCCCAATGCCAACTACTTGAAAAAATTGCTGAGAGTTGTGACCTTGAAATCGCTAATTAGGACCTGTTTGCATGCAACTACAGAATAGGCCTGGAAGGGCCTGTTATGGTACTGTCTACATTCCCCTATCATCCACACCTATCCATGCATCTCCCTGCAGATCCCCGAGCAGCTTCTGAATATTCTGACCTGAATACTTTCAGTGTTCTCAACAGACTCAGATGATAAACCGATGGAAATGGATACTCCCAACCTTCTCTCCAGGAACAACTCACCTCCCCCCTTGCACTGACATCTGAACCCACTCCCAACTACACCCTCCTTTATCCTGAACCCACTCCTGATCCTGACATTAAACTGAAAATTGAGCCCACCCTCTGAAGAGTCCCAGCTCTTGACACCCTCGTCACCAGCCCCAACAATCCAGTTCCATCCTCAAGTCAAGGAAGGTGTGGTGGCCAGAGAAGGAGAGGAGGACAAGGAGAACAAGCTCTCCAAATCTCCACACCGATCTGTGCTCGAAATATCTGTTGACTTCTGACTGAATGACAGATCACCACTGCTGACTCCATTGGAGACATGGATGGACCATGCCTCTGCCTTGTGTGCAAATTGGACCACCATCTCTTCTGAAACTGCCCAAGCTACTTTTGTAGGCAATGCCTCCACTATGTGCCTGGACATATCACTGCAGGGTGTACTGTCCACAGATGGTCTTTGCGACTTTCACATGGAAGGTCTGGTCTGAATAGTGGCGCTCTGTCGGACCATTATGATTATGATGATGATGGATATGACAATCATCACAGAGAGCAATGATCAGGTATTTGTCATTGACACAGACACTGAAAGGAGAGAGTTTCTGTTTATGGGAGTAAATCTGAAAAAGGTGAGATTGGCAGACATCAAGAAGGGGGTTGAAGAAAGGATGGTGGAAGGTTGGCAGCCAGGGTCGTCGCAGGTTGAGGTAACAATGGGGAGGGAGCTGGATCAAGGCCTGGACAAGTCGCAGGAAGAGCCGTATGATGAAGGAGAGTCAGAATGGACTTCTGATAAGTTGCAAGAGTACAATAGCAAGCTGTACGGTGACAGAGAGTCTTAGAGCATCTAGAGCTGGAATCTAGACCTTAACAAGAGGGTAATATTACATTATCCCATCATTTTCATATGCTTCTCTTTCCCCTTGGACTTATTACACATTCCCAGCCCTCTTTTTCCTCTAATACCACATGCTTCCCCTTACACTACATATGAGGTGTTCTTTTAACATGGTTTTCTGATTGAGAAAACACTTAATCTTCTTGCAATGAAGATTTTTAAAAAAGCATTTATAAACTCTAAATTTTAATTGTGTCCCCTCAACAAGAATATGTCTGGAGGATGCTAAATTTTCAACAACAAAAGATATAGAATCTTCAAATGCTGAGAATTAATAGACAATACAATATATTAGAATGATTTCCATGCTGACAAAACATTAAATTTTCTCTGGTTGAAAATGCTCAGAAAATGCTGATAAGATAAGATAAAAATTCCACATTTTCTATTGTGGGAAAATCAGAGAAAACACTAGGAAAACACTAGGAAAATGGTAGGAAAATCATGTGAAAACACTATATTTGTAATTAGAAAACTAAAGGATAATTTTATAATTCCATTGTTATAAAATTATTAAAAAACACAGACTTTTCTGGAAATTAAAATACAGAATATGCTTGCTGTTTTCAGTGTGTGATGATAGCTTGAAACTAATAGAATTTTCTGAGTGTTGTCTGGAAGCAAATATATAGCAGTATTCTGAGTGTATTTCCTTTGTATTAATAGCATAAAAAGAACACCTCGTATATAGTGTTAGTGAAGAGGAAGCATGACAAACTAAGAGACCGTGGATGAAACTAGAAANGCTGAAAGATCTCTCAGAGGCTTTCACCAAGCTAAAGAGAAGAAATTAACCATATGCTATTCTTCATAATCCTGGAGGATATTGGGCCAGAATTTGATGCTTCTAGAGGCTGCTAATTCAAGAAACAAACAACCTTGTTCTGAGCTCTATTTTATTTTATTTTATTTTTGAGAAGGCATGTTGGGTCTCTGGATATCATATTTCAAAAGATGGTGCACATGCTGTACTGGGCAACTGGTTACACTCATACCTGACTGATTAGCTAATACAAAAAAATACCTATAGTTCCCACCTGTAATGTGCTACAAGACTAATGAAGATAGCAGATGCTGCTGGTACAGCCTCTACCCCAATTATATATCACTATGTACAAGGTGTTCTTTTAACATGGTTTTCTGATTGAGAAAACACTTAATCTTCTTGCAATGAAGATTTTTAAAAAAGCATTTATAAATTCTAAATTTTAATTGTGTCCCCTCAACAAGAATATGTCTGGAGGATGTTAAATTTTCAACAACAAAAGATATAGAATCTTCAAATGCTGAGAATTAATAGACAATACAATATATTAGAATGATTTCCATGCTGAGAAAATATTAAATTTTCTCTAGTTGAAAATGCTCAGAAAATGCTGATAAGATAAGATAAAAATTTCAAATCTTCTATTGTAGGAAAGTCAGAGAAAACACCTGGAAAACACTAGAAAAATAGTAGGAAAATCATATGAAAACACTATCTTACAGCAGTTTTTAGATAGTTTTCATATAATTTTCCTCTTGTATTTAACCTGTTTTTCTTGATATAAAATTCAAAATTTCATATCTATTTTCTGAATGTTTTCTCACTATTTTATAAGGCAGAAAATCTAGTATATTTGTAATTAGAAAACTAAAGGATAATTTTATAATTTCATTGTTATAAAATTATTAGAAAATACAGACTCTTCTGGAAATTAAAATACAGAATATGCTTGCTGTTTTCAATATGTGATGATAACTTGAAACTAATAGAATTTTCTGAGTGTTGTCTGGAAGCAAATATATAGCAGTATTCTGAGTGTATTTCCTTTGTATTAATAGCATGAAAAGAACACCTTGTATGTAGTGTCTACTAGTTCCCTGCTCTGATGGACAACCTCTTAATTATTATGTCCAAGNGATTCTAAATTTTAATTGTGTCCTCTTAACAAGAATATGTCTGGAGGATGCTAAATTTTCAACAACAAAAGATATAGAATCTTCAAATGCTGAGAATTAATAGACAATACAATATATTAGAATGATTTCCATGCTGAGAAAACATTAAATTTTCTCTAGTTGAAAATGCTCAGAAAATGCTGATAAGATAAGATAAAAATTTCAAATCTTCTATTGTAGGAAAGTCAGAGAAAACACCTGGAAAACACTAGGAAAATGGCAGGAAAATCATATGGAAACACTATATCTTACAGCAGTTTTTAGATAGTTTTCATATAATTTTCCTCTTGTATTTAACCTGTTTTTCTTGATATAAAATTCAAAATTTCATATCTATTTTCTGAATGTTTTCTCACTATTTTATAAGGCAGAAAATCTAGTATATTTGTAATTAGAAAACTAAAGGATAATTTTATAATTCCATTATTAAAAAACACAGACTTTTCTGGAAATTAAAATACAGAATATGCTTGCTGTTTTCAGTGTGTGATGATAGCTTGAAACTAATAGAATTTTCTGAATGTTGTCTGGAAGTGAATATATAGCAGTATTCTGAGTGTATTTCCTTTGTATTAATAGCATAAAAAGAACACCTTGTACGTAGTGAAAATGGCTGTCCTTATATACTGCTGGAAACAAATATCTACAATAAAATTATAATAATAGGTATATATCGTAC